>QVRM01004346.1:0-66218 GCA_003439945.1 Dermanyssus gallinae | reverse complement strand
AGCAGCAGCTGCAGCAACAACAACAGCTTTGCCAACAGGACCGAGGCCCGTTGAAGTGAAAACTTCCGCAATGGCAAATCCAGCCCTTCGCGGTGTGAGGTTGCCTTTTCCGGCCAGCAATTAGGCGGAATGTTCTGCATATGAGGACAAAAAAAGAATATATATATATATATACAGGGTGTGACGGAAAGATTTGAAGAGCGATATACAGAATTGTAGAGCTCGTCGTTAAAGCAATTGTTTTTTCCAATGAAACATGGTATCTGAGAAGTCTTGTTTTGGAGTGAGAGTAAAATTACTACAATTTGTAATACTAATGTTTTGGCCCGACATAGGAGCACAAAATGTGCTGTAGCGAGACGACCAGTCTGCCTATACAGAAACTAAGCACATCTTCGTGTTCGTGATAAAAGATTCTGCTCTATCTGAAGTATACACAAGGCCGGTCAGAAGACGCGACATAATCGCTTAGAAGAGAACTCGCCAAAAATGAAGTTCTTTATTAGCGTTTACGCCAAATACTTCAAAATCATAACCCGACGACCACCCACAGCTTTTAAAATTAACATATTCAGCAAATGCGCATTTCATGACAATCATTTTGGTATCAAACTTTGGCAATGCGAGCTGTGGTTGTGGAGTGATGACGATGTTTCGGCGAACATGTCAAGATTAAGTGCATGAAAAATGACGCGCTGCGGCTGTCGCGCGACACGTCGGCGGTAGTGAACGTCGCCACACAGTCATTTTACATGCAGTTAATCTGGACATGCCCTCCGAAAAATCGTAATTACTCCACAACCACAGCTCGCATTAACATAGATTTGGTACCAAAATGATCGGCGTTTGCCTGAATGTGTTAGTTTTGAGTGACGCCGAGTGGTCATAGGGTTATGATTTTGAAGTATTTGGCGTGAACGCTAAAAAATAACTTCATTTTTGGCGAATTCTCTTCTAAGCGACCATGTCGCGTCTTCTGACCGGCCTAGTATATCCTTCACATGGAGCAACATTTTATCACGAACACGAAGGCGTGCTTAGATTCTGTATAGGAAGACTTGTTGTCTCGCAACAGCACATTTTGTGCTCCTATGTAGGGAAAAAACAGCTGTGTTACAAATGGTAGTAATTTCACTCTAACTCCAAAAAAGGAAAAAAACATTTGCTTTAACGAGCTCTACAACTATGTATAATGTCTTCAAATCCTTCCGTCACACCCTGTATATATATATATATATATATATATACAAGAAGTGCGAACTGTGTCTAATGTATATTATTTGCTTAATAACGATATGAATAAAGCATATATATATATATATATATATACACAATATGAGCTGATGTCACGTTGGCCTAACATGCTCAGGGTGTTTTGCCATCAGACGGTAAACCTGACGTCGCCCGGGGGAATAAGAACGACGTATAAGCCCTGGCAGATGGCTGTGAACTTAAGGAGAGTTAGGGTAAGGAAGCCTAAGCTAAGTTTGGTTTTCGAAGAAAACGTCTTTTTTAAGCAGCTACCGTTAACCGAGCATATTTTACCCATCAACAAAACTGTCTAACAAGATGTTAGAGGCAACCACTGGATCCTGCAACTGAACTGCTGGAATGCTAGTATGGGACGATACCATTACCCTAATAATTAAGATAAACAACTATTGCCGTTGCTGCGGCTCTATCCAGAAAAGCCGTCACAAGTTTTTACAGCATGCAATGTTGTAATTGCGAATTGCATTTATATATATATATATATATATATATATATATATAACGTCTGGGGTACACAGAAACCATCATTTGTGGCAGACTCGTGTCTAGTGGTACTGAGCACGGGTAGTCTACGTGATTGCCAATCTTTCCTAATATACGTTAATCGCCAGCACTCGGCTTGACGTTGTTAACGCAGCAGTGCGGGTTTACAATTATAAGACTAAACGACGTCTCTGCATGCGCATGTTTCGTACAACGTTTATTCAATAGGGCCCTAAATTTTATGCTAATGCTAATAAGGCCAAAGGCTTGTGTGGCCCAATACCCATCCTTCCATCCTATCAGACACTCTCTTACGAGAGTGCAGGGATGTTAAAAACTTTTCACTCATTATAATCAACGTGGTTGTAATGGCACAGGTTATAAATGTACACGAAATAAGCTGAATAAAACCCCCTGAGAAAAGAGAGCGGTTCTCTTCAGCCACCGCAGAAGGCTGTGTTAGGAGTAGTAAATACTACTCTCGTATTAAAAATGGGCTCATAACGGTTAAAAAAGAACTGCATGCAGAAAAAAGCTTTGCATTTTAATGTAAGCGCTTGTGGCATTTAAAAACAAATTATAATATTGGTAAACCAAACCGTCGCCACAGAACATCAGCATCTATATCCTATTGTCGATCTTAATTTTAAGAGATACGCATGCATAGGATATTGCGGGCGTAGACACCAAATGATGCTGTAAGATGATACGTGATATATAAATTGAGCTATTCGATGTTAACCACCGTCATTGTCAGCTTCTGAACCCATTTGAAGGTGTCTGGGTACATCTATACATGACACCGGTTTTGCGGAAAGCGCAAAACACGAAACTAGGCTGGTATATAGGAGAGATGTCAGATGTCAACACCGGACCATACAAAGAATATTTACACACCCTTTAGCACGGGGGCTTTATTTGAACAGATCAATTTGCTTGTGCGTAATTTGCGTTCCTGGTGCTGCGCCAAGCAAACATTTTGTTAACGATTTCTTTCCGGGCAACATGTTTTAGCATGTATGTTGATCCCGGCGCTTGTGTTCGTCAAACTAGAATCAAAGAAATTGTTCGCTCGATCTGGGAATTTACAAATAAAGACGAACGAAGCCTTATCAATATCATCTAGAACAACAGCAATATCATCACATTTTATATCACAAGTCCTCATATTACAACGAAATGCAACACGTTTTAACAACTTCTTCTGCAGTTTCATTATCAAATTTCTATCACGTTTTAATCCTAGATTCCATACTGGAGAGGCATATATAAGCACAGGATAGGACATATTGCTTATATATATTGCATATTACTTATACCGAGCAAAATGGCTTAGTGGCAAAGTATTTGCCTTGCATTCGGGAGGACTGGGTTCGATACCCAGACCAACCACTCTTAATTGGTTTGCAAGGTTTCCAATTTAGACAAGGTAAATGCCGGAGTGAATTAAAAATCTGCTATGGCATGAAACAACCGTACACGGGCGTTAGCCTTACGGAAAATCGTGAAAAATAAAAATAAAGTTTGGCATACAGATTAGGGTCTTTCAAGACAAAGGATCGCATTATCCAGTGCATTCTCCCACTAGCTGAAGCAGCTACTTCTAGAACATGTGGTGTGTAGCTTAGCGTATTACTTATCAGAACTCCCAAGTCTTTTATCGATGGTTTTGCCGCTAGCTGTGCGGTACCTAATGTGCATTTATGTACATGATTGTTGCTGCCGAAGTGCAGAACTGCGCACTTATTTGCAGAGAGCTTTAGGTCTAATCCTCTATACCATTCTATGAATTTATCGAGGGTTTCTTAAAAAATAGTCACGTTCGTTTCATTATCTACAGATCTATACGCTTTTACAACATCCGCGTAAATTTTCACTCACACTCCTTCAGATATAATATACTCTAAAGGTTCAGTATATAATATATACATAAGAGGTCCGAGAATTGTTCCCCGTGGACAACCGGACGTGACCTCAGCAGTTGACGACAGACCATCATTTACTCTCACTCTAAAGGTCCTATGTTCAAGGAAAGCTTTGATCCAGTTTGTGAGTTTTTGTCCAATACCGTACCGCGGGAACATGTTCAGAAGCTTTGAGTGTGTAGTGGCTTCAAATGCAGATTTAAAGTCGAAGTATACAAGAATGTAGAAGATTTATTCAGAAGTAAGTGTGTCACTAGCATTTGAAACGGATTTTTTTAACGAAACGACATCACATTACAGTAAAGATTACTTGCAGGCTAAGCTCGAGTTTTTCTTTTCGTAGTCTCTTTCTCTTTAGATGAATTTATGTGGTGACTGTCTCGTGTAAACCCACGTTGATTGAGGCCAGTACACGGTTTCCTGCTAGAGTAGGCACTATCCAATAGAGCAATAAGTTGCCGAAAAAAGGCTGGCTCTATATTTGTCTATCATATCGAAATTATTGATAGGGAGAACCTTCTTTTTCAGGGAGATAACAACAAAATTAAGAAATCACAAAAGTCGGTGTTTTGCGGTTTTAACTATACCACAACAAATGATCAAATATCAGAAACGCAGAGCGTGGTAGTGTGAATAATTTTCGTCTTTGGTTCACTGAAAAATAGACGTGCGTCTACGACATATCAGAAGCACGTATCCGAGGGTACAGTTAGCTTTCTGGCTGAACTCAACGAAAGTCATCCCAGCCATCGACACGCCGTTTCATAGTAGAGGGTCATGCTTTTGAGATCCTGCCCCTCTCACCACCCTCTGAACTACCACGGAGCCAAGGCCTACGGAAGCACCCTACCGTGAGCCAAGGTCGATGCTGGGCCAGACAGCCGGGCTTACCGTCCGACACATTTTCCCATTACGCCCGGAGGCTCTGATCTGAACATTCCCGTTGAAAAATGATTTGAATACGGGACTGATAGTGGCAGCAAAAAGGCAGCGATTCTTGAGCAGGTCTGGAAGCACGCCGCGCACCTTCTTAGAGGACACTTCCGGGGACAATTGTGCTTCCGCCGATGTCTGACATGGAAGGCTATCGATGTGTAGAAATGCTCCCGCCCGTCTCACTTTCCCAGAACGGCAGTTTCGCGTTGATGGCGCGTCTAACCAACGACCCGGCCGATACTATCCGCCGTTTTAGCGGTGCCTTGCTGGCGAAATTGCGCTGTTGACATCGGTTGACAGAGACAACTCAGAGTTCCACCACGACATATATATATATATATACATATATATTTCAGTGATCAACAAAACTGGTTACTAGATGTGAGCAATTGGGAAACAAGCTTCTACAGCTCCCTTGCGAGTTATACTCTTTCTTTCCGCTTTCATAGCCAGAATCTAAGTCTGGTCTCATTCACATGTGACTTGTCGTTTTGGAGAAAGCTGCCGAAGCCACGAACATATCAACTCCACTTGACATCTCCGTTATTTGTCAAACGGCACAATTTGGTAGGGTAGAAATATAGGGTAGAAAAAAATAGGGTAAGAACTACTAAGGCCGACAAACTTTTTTCCTATCAAAATATCATCTTTGCATTAAATGATGTTGGTGTTATCTCAGCCAAAATGGAGATGTTTTTTAACCGCCACCGCTCTAACTGCTGCACCTACGGATAGAGTACTGCACGAAAATCATCTCAGCTCTCTTTACGGACTGCTTCTTTCGTGAACATTACTGCTTAATAACGTTATTGTCATAGACTACTTAAAAAGCGACATCCTCGTTTCGCGAACAAAGAAACAAATACTGCACAGCTCCATCAGGTGTTCAGATTGTTTTCCTCGAGGACATGCAATGGGTTTTAAAGAAACACAGAAGTGTCTTTTCTATTTTTAGCCTTGCTGAAGCAACTGACTTGCGCATATCCCGGCATGGTATAGCTAGCAGGATCAGTGGGTCGGAGCCAAGACACTAAGAGGCAATTGGAATGAAAAAAATACACGTAAAACACGACTATAGACGCCAAACACGTGAGATTTAATCTTTTAGGTTACCAGTGGTGACTTAAGCGTATAACGCACGGTTCTAGAAAACTAAAGCTTTGCAATGCGCAGCAACGGACCTTTTTTTTTTTATCAATTGTGAATCTGGTCGAGCGTCCTCCTGCTGCGACATTCGTATACTGGAAGACGCCCAGATCAATCTTGTATGAGCAGAGGCGGTTGCGCCGAGGCAAGTCATACGACCGAAGAAGCTGAGAGGTTTTGACCGGGTAATGTAAAATGTATGTTTTTCAAGCAGTGGCCGTTTGGAAGCCGTAAGCTATCGCCGCTCAGTGGTAAACATCATCCTACTTCTGAGCGCATCCAAGTGAAGACCTAGCTAATGCCGGCACGATCCTCATGTATTGAACGACCCAGCCTTGCATTAAGCAGATTCGCTGACATAAGCTGGAAAGATTTTCATGCGCATAATCGGAAACCAGGGAATAAATCGGCGTGCGGGAAAGTGCAAGGGTGAGAGGAATAGAAAACAGAGAATATATATATATATATATATATATATATATATATATGTCATCCATATAGGGGACAAACGCGGTATGAATAAGAGTGGTTGACAAGCCTTGATCCGTCAGCGAGATCGAAGGTTGGCCTTTAAGGCTTCAGGCTTTCTTCCAAAAGCATCGCCAGTTGGTCTGGTTGCTCTCGATAACGCCGTATGTCAACCGTTCTGCATAAGAAAATGTATGCGCGTTTCAATCTTGCAACACCACATAAGGAATTCTTTTGGTTTTCCTTTTCTGCATATATATATATATATATATATATCTATACATATATAGTAATGGTATATAATAATGGGTAATATATTATTGTGTATGTGCCCTATTCGATTTAGATGTGTTAACTCTTTTGAGTTTGTTTAGTTTTAACACTGGCCAAACACTTAGTGTTGGATCAATCGAGAGGTACGTACGAAGTCTACGCATGGAACACGGATGTTCTGTAAGGAGCGTGTGTTTGAAAGTAGTAAACTGAACTGAACTGAAAATCGTTCGGTCGCAAAAAAGGACCAGCCATCGACTCAGCCGAAGCCATAGCAACAAACTGCTATACAGTATTGAAAACGACGCTTGTATACTCACGTACATTTACACCAACCTGCAAAACCAACAAACAACAAACACATTCACTAGTAATCGCCAAAGGCCTTCTTTATATGTGCCGCGTCTGCACCCGGTATAATAGTAGTAGTGCAGTATTGCAGACGACACAGCACGGGCTATTTTGACATCAAGATTCAATCCAGTTTGAGGAACGGCCAATTCCATCCAATAACGGGCTACGCTGGAGGAAGAAAAATGTTTATGCATACGTACAGACAGGCGTGCACACAAGGCTGCTTGGGTCGCTAGTCTACTATTTGATCTAAGCGTAATGATACGTACGTTTCACCATCATACCATCAAGATTAACAGTAAAAGATAAGTTTGTGATACATACGAGGACGGGTGGAAAAGTTCTGATGCATATCTATGAAAAATGATGTTTATGTAATCTTCGATAGTGTTTTCGTTCGTATTAAAGCATCTCTCGTTCCTGCAATGCACGTATGCCATTTTTTTTTCAATTTTTTGAAACATTTAAACGCGTCGTTTGGAATACAAATGAGTTACTCTTGCAAATGTTCTTTATTTTTTTTATCCCCGGCAAATAGGTAGGTTGCGGAAATATAAGAATTGAATTCTCCAAAGTCAGTAACGTTGTGTGTGTGCCACCAAGGGTTGTTTGCCTAGAGTTCAGGTCTCTCGCGCCGGATGATCTCGCGCAATCTTTATACAATTTCGCAGTAGTATTTCCTATTGACCGTAGAACCAGGCAGCAAAGTATTCGTGGAAGATGATTTTCTTGTAGTCAAAAGAACCGTGGTGTTGGATCTGCTCTGCCTGAATTCAGTCGACTCTCTCCTTTGAAGCACCACTGGGGGGATTTGGATCTGGTCTTGATGTCCTAACCATATGACTAGTGATACCTATGACCTGTATCCTGTAAGCGCTCATCATGTCTTCTCAAAATATCGATAAATACTGTTAAAACTGATTCAAAGATGTCTCCACTTCCTCAGGGTTTTACCTAATAGTAATTTGGTGATTGTTGACTTTGAAATCACGGGTATTTTTCACGTCTTTTCCTATCAATGACGTCGAAGCGCTTCCCGAACAGGGGTCATCCTCGACCCATTTCGTTGATCGCGAAGTGGACGGTACAATGTATAATCTGTGTATCGTGACACTGTCTGATCACCAGAAGCAGTGCGTAATATTTCCACTTTAGAAAATATTTGGTTTTAACGCAGAACTTGATGCAGATTCGTTGCTTCTGCATTTTCAGCTTCTTAGAAATCGTCAAACCTTATTTTCTTCGCTTCATTGAACCAAACTCAAACGTCAAACGCTGCCACACGATTTGGCCACACGACATGATTACGCACGCGTTACGTGCACGTCATCTTCCTAAATCTAACCAGAGTCTGCCGAAGTTAAAAATATCTATTCGAAAGAACAGAGTCCTTATTATGCCTATTAACCCAAGGTAGCAGGGTAAGACTATTAAGATTCTTGCGTAGCGACATGTCAGGCAGGTGCCTTCTTGTGTTTGCAATATGGGCGATACAAGTAGTACGTATATGTCATTTAAACACATTTTACTGTGCAATTTGCAAGACTGCACCACTACACAAATCGGGTTCACAGTAGCTGCTCGGAGCCCTTGACACGAGATAGATATGTCTGACACTTAAATACAGAATATTAAAGTCGTGCATTTTTAGGCCATGCCAGCAAGCGTATGACGTTTGTGTGTTTTCTTGCACCAAATACTTTGTCGATCTTATATTGACAAGTAATTGTTGATGTAAATCTCAGTTGATCGTTGCGTATGCCAGTAAGTACAGAAATGGCATTGCTTTTACTCAATCACTCGAATTCTAGCCAATAGGGTTTTTTGAGTACTAACATGTTCACGTCCGCAACAACGCTCACTTAAAAAACTGCATTTTAATTGCATTCTTTTAAAGATGATTGTGCAACTGGAAACTTCTTTCCTCATCACGCTTAATATCAACAAGCGTTTTTATACCAAAATTATGTACATTTAATTAACCTAGGCGAAAAAATGTAGACGTTATCTGATTATACCTCAATTAGCTCAAATAATACATAATAACTTATATAAAACATAATGTAAACAAAAACAGAGATTAGTAAGCCGACGTCTCAGCCTTGGGAACCCAGTGACGCGAACACTGATCGTGAAGCAAATACACGAGATGCGGAGACGGATCTGGTGGCCTTCGATGGAAGCGCAAAGCCTAGCTTCACCCAATACCGAAAGCACAAGAAATAGTGTTACATGCCATTTTTGATCGTAACGACTTGTAACTTCACGGAAGTTTAGCGCTGATGACAGCCAAAGGTTTGGCGAATAAAAAAGAGCGCGCACACGTTAACTGGTCCAAGGGATCACTTGAAGAAGGAAACGAGGTTTTTCCGCTGAGCCATAATCGCCTCTTAAGTAAATGAATAAGTGTAATTTCAGGATAGATAAACAACCAAAACTATACGATTATAAATTTTGCCGCACTGTTTGCAAAAAATGCAAGTCGCCTGAGCGGCAAGACACAAATATTGCATCCACAAATCGATTGCGGAATCTATTTTTTTTATTTAAATTATGGCGTAGTCGCAAAACAGGCCATTACGTGGCAGTGCATTCCAACTCTTTGATTGCTGTTTTAGTGTCACGTGAAAAGAAAGCACAACAAAACGGGGAAGTGATAAATCGCTTGTGTGTACTAGAATAAAAATGGTAAGGAGGTTGTTTTAAGCGCTTGCGTGTATTACTTGAGTATAAGCTAACAGCCGTGCGCAAGATGGGCTTACCTGCACTTCATTTTTATTTACTGGCAAGTAAAACACCTACTTAAAGGCGAAGAGAAGTTAATGTTGAAAGCAGACAAGAAAAAGCAAACTCTTTAAAATCAGATGAGTAGCATTTATCTTGAATGCAAATGTTGTTGTTGTCGTGGTGTGCATCCGCTTACGTTGCTAATTTTAGAGGAAGTATCTGTGTCACAGGTCCAGTAGGACACCGTATTTGTACAATATTCAGGTAGACCTGTATTTGTTGGCATATTAAGATTCGGACAGGTTGTCAGACTTGCTTGCGGTTGGATTTGTAGCCGTCGGAGGGACTACCGAGGGGGAAGTGTATTGTAGATCTCCAATCTCCGTGGGGTCACTACCTGCGCAAAGCCCTTGGCGTAGCTGCTGGTAGTAGAACATTTATTCGCCGACGACGATAACAACAACAAGAACAACAACAATTGCAACCGCAGTAGCAACAACAACAACAACAACAATTACAACAGCAGTAGTAACAACAACAATTGCAACAGCAGTAGCAACAACAACAATTACAACAGCAGTAGCAGCAATAACAACAACAATTACAACAGCAGTAGCAGCAATAACAACAACAATTACAACAGCAGTAGCAACAACAGCAACAACAACGTCGTCGTCCCCGAGGAAGATCTCACATCACTAGCTTTTGAATGAGCAGCGCGATCAGCGAGAGAACGTGCGTGTATATATGAGATTATGCGCGAGGTGCAACAGAAGATCAGATCAACCCGACAAGGCTTTATGCAAGGCCGTTCAGCTCAACAAGTCGTGAAGTAGAAGTAGCGCTAGTGGTTAGACATAGCAGTACTACTGCCCCTGTGTGCGACCTTCCCTGACCCCTGACTGAGTCGATATTGACTGAGCCGATGTTGACTGAATCGGACCGACGACTCGCTAGCATCAGGCATGCCGAATCAGCTACAGCGTACCGATAAGGAAACGAGCAGAGTGTATTCGAGATGAGCGCCTTGCAGCTCCCAGCGGGATGCAGCACCAGCAGCACCGGGAACAACTCTAACAGTCGCCGGAGAACTGGTGTGGGTTGCGCGGAGGCTAAAGGAGGCCGGCCAGCCGCCCGGACGCTCTACGCAGCTGAGCTCGCCGGTGAGCCTCCGCGAGTTCTGAACTTTCTCCCATCAGGTAGGGCAGTCTCCGCCCTGCCCAAATAGGTGCGTGGGTAATGGATCCGGCATCTGCTGTCGGGGGCTATGCTTACGTGAGCGTATCAGTTTGCGCACCGCGTGTGTACTTCTTCGTGTTGTCTGTGTATGCGCGTGTGGATATATGCACGCTTAGCGGATGACGGATGTTATCGTATGCTCGTAGCACGTCATGCAAGACGCAGAAAGGTTCTGTTGTCCAAAGAGGGAGAGAGAGAGAGAGGCGACTGGCGTCTCCCAGAGGGGGTAAGTAACGCCGACGGCCAGCATGGAAAGCCCCACGACGGACATGACAACTGGGCTCAGGCAGCAGGTAAACTAAAAATTCACGTAGGTAGGGTTCTTCTGAGCACAGATTCTGGCTGTTGCTGGCTGCAGACCGAACCCTATCGATGGTTGTATTGCGGTTGGCTTAATTAACCATGGCCTAGCAAAAGCCCGCATATCCCGTGGGCATCCAAAGTGCAGCGGGGGGGGGGAGGTGAAAAGGCCACTAAGTCGGCGGTGGCCCGTCGTCTATAAGCAGTGGCAGCACTGAAGGCCGCTGGCTGTTCTGTGCATAAGACCCAGAGGGCTAATAATACACTTAATGCGGTAATACCAACCGGTCTACGCTCGAACGCAGTACATTTTAAGTGCGTGCGTTATGTTTTCTATATTGTCTTCCATATGTGAAAAATCTAAGTGTCTCAACACTGTCTCAAAATCTGTATTTCTAACTTTCCAAGTAGCCGGCGTTTTCCACCATTAATGGCGACAGCTTGGGCGTCCTGTAATCGATTAGTATAACATTCTTGCCAATTCCCTAGCCAATGATATATTGTCGTTTGCTACGTATGGCTGGCTGCAGAATAGATAACATGCTCAAGTAGACTGATCTAACGCCGGTTCGAGATGTAGAAATCGCGTTGTTTACTCTAAACGACTGTCAGCAGCTAACCTGCGGTAGTAACACATTCTGTAAGACGGTAGGGAAAACAGTGCTCCCTTGACTGCTCCACGTGCGTGAGAGCAGTAGACTAAAGCCGATGCAGGCGTTCTACTTGTCAAATTAGCTTGCAAATTAGTTTCACGACAATAACTTTGTTGCTACAGGAACTCACTCTGGGCCCGAAGAACTACTCTGAAATGCCAGTAAGCGCGCGCGTAAATCTTAGTCGAATGCCACGGATATTTACGAGCAGGGTATATGGTGATAGACCGGTGGCAAGGATATTGGCGAAGCAGCTGCCAAGAGAATGCCGCTTTACGGGCGTCTTAATCCGTACGTAGATAGTAGGCCTTGTAGAGGCATTTTTTTTCACATTGTGTGACGGTTGAAGTCCAGCTGCCGTTGGCACCATCGTATCATAATAGCACGTCTAGTCTAGGACCGAATAGTCGTCACAGGGAGTCTACAAAAAAACGGGAGCACAAAATGCCGAGAAACGTCAGGATGCATGCGAGGTCCACAGCACCTGTGAAAAACGTATCCACTAGCATCTATGCAAAACGTAGGGATCATCGCTGTTGAGAACACCAAGGGTTCCTTGGGACACTAGGCACGTTCGTAGCGCGTGTCACCTGAAAGACATTAAGATAACGATGCGTTCCTGGAAGGCCAGGCAAGTTGGCAGCACATATAACTTTTGTCAAGTTTTTATTTATTTAAAAGAGCGAGCACTTCCGGTTGAACATTCACACATGAGTACAATGAAATACGAGCGCCAAAACAAGCTTATTTCCAATTTTTTTTTATAATTACTAAAAGGGTGTATATAAATATATTATACATTACGAGGTGTGTTAAAACGTCGCGATTTGTGTTTTCAAATATCTTTATTCATGAATATCTATCCCTTCATATCCCCATATTTATACACTGTGCCATTTTTAATCGAAGCACTTCAAAAAACCATTTTTTTTAAATCTTGTTCAGCTCCTCCTTCGATGCCGTCTTTATCTCGTCAAGCGTAGCGTAACGTCGTCCTTTCATGGGCCTCTTCAGTTTAGGGAACAAGAAAAAGTCACAGAGGGCCAGATCTGGGGAATACGGTGGCTGCGGCATCATTAGTGTGTTGTTTTTGGCCAAAAACTCGCGCACAAGCAACGATGTGTGAGCAGGGGCGTTATCGTGGTGCAAAAGCCAATTTTTGTTCTTCCACAAATCCGGGCGTTTCTGGCGGATTGCTTCGCGCAAATTGCGCATAACTTGCAGGTAATATTCCTTATTGACCGTTCTACCCTGTGGCAAGAACTCATGATGCACCACGCCCCTGCAATCGAAGAAAACTGTCAGCAAAACTTTCACATTCGACCGAACTTGGCGCGCTTTTTTCGGTCTTGGTTCGTGCGGCAGCTTCCATTGAGATGATTGAGCTTTGGTTTCCACGTCATAACCATAAACCCACGATTCGTCACCAGTTATGACCCTCTGGAGCAAATTTGGGTCGTCGCGGACAGTCCAACATCTCATTAGCAATGTTCATGCGATGCTGTTTTTGGTCGCAATTGAGCAATTTTGGTACGAATTTCGCGGCGACCCGTCTCATGCCCAAATCATTGATAAAAATCGAATGGCACGAGCCAATCGATATGTTTAGGTCCTCAGCAACTTCTCTAACGGTGATTCGACGATTGGCCAATACCATTTTCTCCACTTCATTAATTTTTTCGTCTGTTGTTGAAGTGCTCGGGCGTCCGGCACGCTCTTCGTCGTTCACATCTTCTCGGCCTTCTGAGAACATTTTGTACCACCGATAAACGTTGCTTCGGTCCAAGGTAGCTTCTCCGTAAGCCACAGTCAACATTCGGAATGGATCCGCGCACTTAATTTCGTTTTTTCACACAAAATTTTATACAGGTTCTTTGATCCATTTTTTTGAATAGGTAAAAATCGAAGACGATCCAAAACACGTGCAAGCAAAGCAGCTGTCAACAATTAAGTGAACATTCAAAATGGCCGAGCTTGTCGGCATAAGTGAGAGACATGAGTACCAACATAACGCCACAAAAAATCGAAATTCGAATATACGTAACCCGCGATATTTTTTGAACACACCTCGTATACTGAGAGGCGAGCGCTGCCGAGTGTGCAAACGTATTGTAAATGATTAATAAATCATCACAATATTATAAATATATATATATATATATATATATTATATATATATATATATATATATATTGTGTACGTTCTGTGTCCACAGATAATGTGATAACTATCTCAAACCTTACCATCGGCACATATATAAAATGCAAAATACGCAGTAGTATTTACTTGCATAGTCGTTAAAGGCTAGGTCGAAACACACATTCATATTCTTTTGCTGCAGGTACATTGTATGTCATATATACTTTCACTGAAGCGGCTACATGTTATTTATCATTGATAACCAATGACTATCTGTTTTAACACTTAGCTTTATATTATTTTTGTTAGAATTTAAAGTAGGAATTTGAGCCCGGATGGGTCGCCTTTTCACAGTAGACACAAATCAAATTAGTTTTTAAATATTGCAATACACACCTGACAGTCGACGAGATTTTACTGGTAATTTGACCAATTTAATTACGGTTATGTTGAATACGGGCTATAATAAATAATGGTTCGCCTACAACAATTTAACTAATTAAACAAAAAGTCAAAGCGAAGCACCAGTCTGCTCTATGAATTTCTGCCGCTGATCAAGGCAGCAACTAACAGAAGAATACTCAAGGCATCACGACGGCTTGCAAGAGGCTACTGCTTAAAGAAAGCTCGAGCTCCGAACTCTGTAATCGTAGATGTGCCATACGCCCTTAAAACAACGCTTGTCCGCGTACACAGATGGCGACCTGCGACGAATTGCTTGATTGCCTATGGATTTTTTTGCTGTACTCACTTTATAGTCCTGATATTGTTTCTTAAGATTATCATCTGTTTTACGCGCTCTAGGTTGCTTTACAAGAATAAAACTTCGAGTATTGGAAAGTATCGGAGGCCATCGCTCTGTAGCGAAAAACAAAACATTTAGGAGGACTAAATGTTTCCATTGAGAGACTGCAGGACGACGGCTGTAGAGAAAAGCTGTTTATGTAAAATTATTTGAAATGACACCGCATATATATATATATATATATATATGCGGTGTCACTTTCGTTAATTTTATATAAACTGCCTTATATATATATATATATATACACTTTCAGCGTGAAGCCATTACTAACAACACGCCTCAAAGTATCTCGTGTCGGTAGCAAGACAGATGAAGAGAATGGAGTAGTACTTCTAAAAGCTACCTGTCTGGGATTGTCCATATTTCAAAGCAGTTGGCGTACAGGCCAAGTGTTGCCTTGCAGAGGCGGCGGGACAGTCACACGTTTGCGTGTTATCCGTCTATCTGCGAACATGAGTAGACATGCGCGTTCTTCACTCCACTTCGTTGGGTAAACATAGCTACGAGTCATGTTTGCATTCCCGTGTCGCTCGGCCAAGGGAGAAATGATGGCTTACAAAGTGTCTCCTGCCCCCTCCATTCCGGCCAGTCCCGCGACCGGCAGGCCTCGTCGCTTAGCGCCGGAACTTGACAATGGCCCAGGTAAACCATCGAGTCTAAGACAGCTAAGACCTGCTGTTCAGGACATAAATGGCGTTCAGTACATTGTTCGAGGACGTCCACTAAACCCGGTTCAACCGTATTGTGATACGTCGTCGTCGTGCTATAATAGGTCATTCCTAGGCGACCGCGGCAGCGGTCGAAGGTGAAGCTCAACCGAGTGCTGGGTCGATGCACTCAATACGGACCTACTGAGAGGGGATCCTGAAGATGATCCCGACAGGCACCCTTTTCTATAGCGTCGCTGTACTTAGCATAGCTGTGCTATAGCTTAGTGTTCGTCGTGCTATATTTGCCCTTCGCTTTGCCTTCATCTGCTCCATCATCCATTTTCCTTGCGAACTCAGCTCATCCATACTGTTTGTCTTGGACAGCCGGGCGGCGGAGCTAGTGAGTGTATCCCATGAGTTGGCGGACTCGTGTCTCCCACACGCAAGGCCAGAGAAGTAGTCTATCTTCCACGCATGGGACTAAAGATGTCTTCTATCTTTCGTAGTATATAAGACTAAGGAGGTCGTTTATCCTCAATACATAGGACTAAAGAGGCTTCCGTTGTCCCATGCATGCGACCATGCAGACTTCTGTTTCCTATACTACATTGTATGGGAGAAAGATGGAAGATAGCGGGTTCATTATACAGAGGGCTCCATTGTCGAGGCTGAAGCTCTTACCATTTCTACAGATTTCACTTTGCAACAACAACAACAACAACATCAAATACAGCAACTTGAAGAGCTGAATGTCATATGATTTCGTCATGATTATAGCGGCGGCGTGGTCAACAACCAACAGAAAGAAAGCTAAAACGTGGACCGGATTTTCTTTCGGGACATGTATCCAGCCAGCTGCATATATATATATATATATATATATATATATATATATATATATATATATATATATTTATATATGCTCCTGTCACTATTTGTTGACTGTATAAAAGTGTGTTTTCTGCTATGCGTCGACGAACGAACTGTTTCGCGTACACGCGGTAGCATAGAGCGTCAGTCACGTACATGATGACCACGTCTGACCGGTGTCTCGCTGCAGCACGACGTGACTTCATTTCTGAACTTGTTTATGCATACACCTCATCTCTTCTTCCCTGCCAATTGTTGGAAGGCATCAACGTAACAAAAACGCGGGCGTTGGTATATCGTTGATGTACAACGGCGACATGACATGATGTAGCCAGTTTTGAAGTCATTTCTCGTCGCATCCACTTGAATGTGAGAAGAAGGTGAGCAGGCGCCTGTATGCAGCAATAGTAAACAAACTGAACACCATGTACACTTGCCAGAAGCTTGTGCCGTAGCGTCTGACGGGTCACCTTACCCGTCGTTCTAGAATAGCACAAACGGGACCAACAAGCACTTGTCGTCGGACAAGCTTGCTTTAAAGGAGTATATATATATATATATATATATATTCGCGCGGAGACAAATGTCTACTCCAAAGTGCTAACATAGTGAAATTATATAAATAAAAATGCAGTTTTATATATATATATATATATATATATACGATAAGACTTCTGCTTTGAGGCATTCCATACTGCTGAACATCGTATGAGTTTGTCGAGCATGTTTTCAAGAAATGCAATTTCGTTAGGAAAACATTTCGACTAATACTTATCTGACAGCCTGCGAACATTTCTAAAATTTCCCATAAATGCAGACCAAAGTAAAATCAAATTCACTGGCGGATGACGTTTGCTTTGTTGGTGCTTGAGCGAAACATTCAGGTGAATTCTCCTACAGACGACGGTGTGAGAAACTGTACGAGCACAAACGTTCTAGTCCCTGGGCAACCTCCGCAGTACAGAGGCTGTATGCCTTCGAGTGTATTTGCAAGTATTTATGAATAAAGCTATGTGTTTCATTCATTCATTCAAACGCGTCGATCCCACGACAGCCCTCTCTAACATTGGGCTCCGTATAGTTTTTCTCCAACAGTGAAATTGTGGTCATGGCAAAGAACTAGAAGAATATGGTACAGTGACGAGAGATCGGTATACTATAGGATGTCTACCAGAAGTTCTCACTGCGCTTAGACCAAGAAGAGCTCTAAAACATTTCTTAGGTGATGGTTTCTCTACCTCTCGCTTTTTGCCCGGTTGACTTATTACCTAACGGGTTTATCCTTTTTTGCATAAACCGTCATTTAGATTATGCAGAATTTTCCGCAATTCTATATGAGAATAGTTCTATTAAAAATCATTTTATACTCTTTCATACAAATTACAAAAAAAAATGCCGGGTTTCTCCGAATGTGCCGAGGCGTTCAGCATTCGAATCTTGCCTTGTTCAGGGAGCTGGCAATATTCCTCTAGTGTAATCCGCCGCGCCACCCAACTGCAGCCGCAATAACGACAACGTATTTCGCTTGTCGTCGTAGCCTGGTCACATGTTATTCTTCGTTTACGCGCTAATTGTTGTTACTACAATTTGTGGCGTGTAGCGGAAGAACGCCTATTCTGTGCAGCATCTAAAACTGTCGCCTGCCCGCATTTGTTTGTTCGCGCTGCCGATTGGCTGTAATCAACGGCTCGGACCAAAGCCCGGCAGTTCCTATATCCTATTCTGTGCGTCCCTTCCAATTTGCCGGAGAACTGAATCTGATTGTCGAAGTACCCAACACTTTGTGCTAGTTCAAATAGTAGCGCGGAGGGGATAGGGGGGTAGCCTGTTGTACTCCTAACCTTACCAATGCCATTTCGGTTGCCATGGGCGCCGTCAGCCCATTTGGGCGTCTGGACGACAGCTATCGCAAAGCCAATTCGTTGCTCTACTAATCTTTGGCCGTTGGCCGTGACGCGATAGAGGCAGGTAGAAAGTGGCAGGCCGAGTGGCAGGCCTCGTCTACGATCGACGATGGAAAATTGTGCGCTCGGGCCGCGCCACCAACGACCTGAGAGATAGAGGGTGGTAGATGAAGAGACGAAACAATAAGTTTCTCAGCGTGACGTCGTCCGACAGCCCTGCTAAATTATCTTCTGCAGCATAGCTGAAGCACACCTGCCTTGAAAAAAACCCGCTCGAATCGTCTACCATCAACGATAGGAACAACAACAACAACAACAACAACAATACTATCTTAACTAGCAAAAACGACAACGACTGACTTAAGCCTTGAGACAAACGATCGTCTTCAGGCCCGAAGCGTAGAGTTAGCCAAGTTTCCGGAGAGACACTTTTCAACAGCAGTGAAGGTGGCAACACCACGCTGGTTTAAAATGAGGCCGAAAGTGAGCTTTGCCGCTATACATGTGTATGTGTCCATACGTCTGGCTAATGGTATAAATAAGCCCGTGCAGGTATATGTGCCATATAGATTTGCATGTGTGTATATTGATGATTCTGTGTGTGGATATTAGCTGTTTTTTTTCTGTAATTTAATCTAGTATAAGCGTTAGTTTTCACAGCGTACGTCTACGTATATTTGTATATAATTTTATCTGCAGGTGCGAATCGAACAGGTCAGGCTTCCAGGTTAGCAAAAGCTAACCAATGCAGAAAATACTCTGGCGTCGGCTATTCGCACCAATTTTGTCCGATGACTTTCGAGACAAGGGAAGGACCCGGCGCTGTCATCCTCACTCAAGCTGATTTCAAACGTGGGTTATTCAAGGGAATTGCATTTTACAACGCGTAAGTTTTCGGTAAATAAAATTGTTGAATAAAAAATAAAACTACGAGTTTAGAAATCACACTAAACAAATTCAAATAATGCTATATATATATATATATAAATAATGCTATATATATAGCATTAATAGGATTTTTTGTGTGTTTTCCTAACTCGTAGTGTGGTTTTTTTTTCAACAATTTTTTATTTTTGTATAGAATATGTATTCAGGTATGTTGTACGCTAAGATTTACAATTGTAGACATTGTTCGTATACCACTTATGCGTTAGTAGCCGGCCCGGTTTAGTTCAGGACTGATCCATTTTGCCAACGACTCTACCATCGTCGCTGCAATGCCTCGTTGGAAAATCTTGCTTTACTCAGCTTAGCGCATATGCGATTAGGCGGTATTTCCGTCATAGGGCTTTCCTAGCGACTCAGAAGCAAACGCGTTTTTTGCGTGCCCAACGTGTGAGTACGTAGGATTTTTTTTTATTTTCGGCATTTGTTTCTGTGTATATATATATATATATATATATATATATATATTTATATGGATACATGTACTTCGTGGTTTTCCCAAGTATCCATCTCGGTAAAATACAGGTGACTAGAAAAGTGTGGCCCAGTAAGCCAAACGTGAAACAACGTCAAATAAGTGCGCCATCAGCAATACAGTGACAGTGCTTGCTCGATTTACCACACATGGCGCACTCCAGCAAGCCGAGTTCAGAAGGCTACGGTGAATCGAGCAACATTTGAAGCAAGGAACTCTACTTTGTATGTATATAAACATACGCTCATATGTTAATATATTTATTTATTATATATTATATATTATATATATATATATATATATATATATATATATATATATATATATATATATATATAGTGTGTGTGTCACAAATGCATGCATACATACGTTTGTGTTTGTGGAGAACCGATACTACTCAAAATTGCGACAAGGCCGAAACACACCGGCTGTGGCTACGCCGAAGTGAGCGCATTGCTATCGTGGGCCGTGTGAGCAGGCCGTGTCTACGTCAGCGGGTCGAAGGAGGCCCACAACCGACGCCACACGTGGCTATGGTTTGTGCCTTGGTCGCGTTTTTAGCCTGAAATGACGGCGTTCCTGACATTTTGGGAACGTGATATAGAAACGAAACGGGGAAAGCTAGAAAAGCAAAAAAAGAGAAGACAGAAGAAAGAAAGTGAGAGAAGGCAAAATAAAGAGGGTGAATGAGACAGGTGGCGAGAGGGGCAAAGAGAGAGAGAAACCTATCGCTGGCTGTAGGTCTAAAGCGGCGAAGTCAGGAAACCAATACACCAAGCAAAGCCGATTTGGCGATTTTCTGAACTGGTATTCCGTGTTGCGATACAGTGGGCCGTTATCGTCGCTGTGCTCCCAACCTGCGCCCACCTGTGAGAAGTCGCCGATCCACGTCTAACGTCTAAACGCAGTGTTCTGCATATCAACATATCTATGGACACAAGGAACTGAGTGATCCACACGTAGAGGTGAGGGGGACAGAAAGGGACAGAGAGGGAGCAACACGGTGAACAAGAGCGCAAAATGTTAGTCCCTGGCGCTTAGCAGTGTATGCAGATCGCATGCATTGCATGCCGACGTTTCTGCGATGCGTCGTAGATGGCTGAATTCAACTGAGTTCGGCTGAATTGAACGCAAAACGCAACAATGTAGATCCCAATTCCATTGGCATACCCACCACATGCCAACGAATAACGATACATTCTGTCCATTCGAATAGCGATAAACACTTTCGCTCATGTTGCCAGCGCTGCGGCACGTTGCACCAGACTGTTCTATTCTACGTGAATATGATTCTCCCATCCGAACTATTATGACCCCGCAGCGCTGGATGCATCGCCGGCCAGCCGGCCAGCCAGCCAGCCAGCGACCTTGCGGAGCGTTGCCGATGGCTTGGGGCTACTGGACGGTGCCTTGCAGACACGGAGGGAACTATAAGCTGTTCTGCTACGTGTATGTTTCCCGCTCCCTGGAGGCACGGAACTGCAAACATCTCTGAATGTCACTCAACGCGTTCAAGCGCGCTACCGCCGTTCCTCCGGAAGTCGTTGGTTGCTCTAGGTCAGCAGAAGAAGGCGCCAGTATCGAAGTCGGTCACGAAGCTGAGCGCCAAACAGGATGTGCAATTTTCTACGAGTAATCAGAGAGAGATTTATATGTAGGTCTCGCTCACCCGATCCGGACTACTGGCACTCAACGGATGAACCCAGTGTTAACCGCAAATGTTATGCGGTCGTACTCACTTGTGTTAGTCCCTACGGATCTTACACTCTCTGCACATGCATTAGAGAACTAGTCAAATCTACGTCCGTGCTTTTACACACTATGTTATTCCGGCAGTGCATCATAATTGATTCAACGGTGTTTACTCGTCGGTACAAATCATTTGTGTTATGTAGACCATTATACTGTCTACCCGTCTAGGGCCCATATTTGTTTTCTTTCTGCGAACACAAATTCAACATTGAGCGTGTTTAGATCACTGTCAACCTTGTGTGAGAACAACGACATAGATGAACTATCACAACCTGTGAATTCAAATCTTATTGACTAATTCTTTGATGAGCGAATAGATAATCATGAAGTCAAATAATGTTTGTACCCAAATGTATCGCAAGAATCAAGGTCATCAGTAATATGAAAGCCTGGCGTGTATCCAGAGAAACACACAGCAAGGTCCCCACCTTTAATTCGGTAACTAAAGGAGCTCGCCATTATATTCATCAAATATTATTTAAAATTGTATACTGAACTAGCTGAATTAAGACGTGCTAGAGCGTCGTGATCGCAAATCCTTCTTAGATTCTATTAATAGCGCTGCATATTTCTATTTAGCGTTCGCGTGTCGGGGTTTGCCCGCCCTCAGCTGTTGCGAAGATTGACCAGTGCAAACGCAGTTTGTTAGCAGCATGATCGGAATACGAGATGCATTGTTGTCGCGCCACGATGGCTTAAATCTTCCCGATCAAGCCCCATCGTATCTAGGGACGTTATTTTGGTGCTGCATTTGTTGGTGTCGTTGTTGTTGTTGTTTCTGCTGTTGTAAGTCTTCTTGTTGGTTGCTGTCCTTATTGCTGCAGGAGCTCTATGAATAAGGTAAAAAGTCGGAGAGTTCAACGCAGAAGAAGTTCCGAACCGCTATTACTACAGTACTAGACCTGTCGATCTAAAGTCAACAAAATGTTTACGGTCCTGACTCTGCTCCGTTTGTTCGGCTAAGGGTATGCTACCGTATGTTCAAATTTGCTGGTCATCAGCACGTTTTGCTTTCAATAAAGAATATTAGTATGTTCTTTGTTTTACGCACGACTTGTTTTTATGTAGACGTGTTTCACATCAGCTGCGTTGCTCATATATATATATATACCGACTCATTAGCACCTTCAATGGTCGGTGGCGGGGCGGTCTCGGCAGGCTACGCTGGCAGTCTAGCCGAGACAAGGAAGCTTGCCAAATACGCTTCCATCGGGTACCCACATGAGTTTCAGCCGCTAGCATTTGAAACCCTGGGCGGCCCAGGCAACATCACCCGCAAACTTCTCCACAGTGTCGGTAAGCAGTTAAACCTGGCAACTGGTGATAAGTGATCTGCAGGTTTCTTGAGACAACGTCTCGATCTCGACGTTCAACGCGGGAATGCTGCGTCCGTCCGGGGCACACTGCTAATGTGGTCTCAGCCCACTCTTTACGAGATTGAGTAACAGTTACGGCGCACACGTTCTCGGGAGACAATTGTCGCTCCACTGGCATCATTAATATATATATATATATATATATATATAGCGAGAGAGACCAGTTAAATGCTTAAGGAACTAACGGGATGACAAACAATCAAGCCTACTATTGATACGCGCGCAAATATCTACTATTGTTGCCAATACGTTATAATACGTGCTGATATTTCGTAGTGATAAACATAAGCTTTTAAAAATGTCTCGTCGTGAAAGGGAAGAGTGATAAAAAAATCGGGTTGATCAAATACTAACTGCTTAGAACTCGCGATTTCCGGCAGGATACATAGTGAGTGGTTACATTTTTTATTAAACCAGTGTTTTAATGACGTCGCTTGAATATGTACGGCATTTGTCAATGAATGCAACGCAATTTGTAAATTTTGGGTTTGCTTGTTTGTGCATTTTTACATATAGACGTTCGAACAACGAGTCTCAGTAAACCATTTGACATTTTTTATTAATTGCATAAGAATTACATCTAAACCTCGAACACGGAACTCGCTGCCCCCAAAAAATAACTTGATACTGGGACCGACTCGTCAGTTTGTAAGGTATTTTGAGCGAAGCAAAGAAAGCTCTTGATTTTTTAAAAGTTTTCGCAGGCGCAGATAGTGTCGATATTATTTGTGGGGTTCCGTACGCTTTGGCCATCAATCACTCAATGAAGACTCAATTGGCCGAGCGGACTGAACACGTTGTCCGCTTCGGTGGTAGCAGCGAAAATCAACTGACAGAGCGCCGGGTCCAGTCCACAGCCATGTTAGCTGGTTCTAAAACTTAGGTGCATGGCCCACCCGATGTTGTGTGAATAGTTTTCTCGTCTGGCTGCACGGTTCCTTCAACATAGGTATGGGATGTACTCGCCGGTCTTCTCGTACACTGAATGCAATAACTTAAATGGAATAGGCACGATACCAATAGAACCAGAGCCAAATTTGCTGTCGGGGAAACTAAACTGAAGACATTTTACTAGTAGGGTAAATCATAGTGGCACCACTATAGATTTAGGATGATAAGCGTTTATGTAACAGTCCATTATATATGACAGTGTGTTCATGTTGTGTGCGTTGTTTAACTGTAAGTGTTTAACAACCAGTGGTGTTCTTGTGATTGACGCAACTAGCGTCACAAACGCGACAGGTATGCCGTCGTTGTTTAGCCGTCTCTCTTTTTAACCAGTGAAGCTTACTAAACTCGAGAATACATTGACGCTTTATGGTCCCTCCCCCGCGCCTATTCTTAGCCAGTGTGCTCTGCGTAGAGCTTACAATAAAAGATACGGCCGAGCAGCTGTGCGGCGGAAACCGCCGTAATTCGGCCGTGCCGAAGAGCCCTTGCGATAAGAAAATATTTGCCGACTCGTTTCGTTTTGTTCGGAGACTACAACACGAGTTGAAAGTGCCGAGCCGAACGTGCACAGGCAGGAAATACGAAAGGAAGCGTATATCAGTGCAAATATTTCCACAAGACACACACACACACACCAGAGATTGAGCGGTCGCAAGACGCGCACGCAGCAAATGATTATATAGAAAGGGATTAAGCGATTAACGGGATCTGGACAAGGCAAAAGGAGCCGGTTCGACGATCCGAATCCCGTAATTGGGGCATCGTAGTATGCAAAACAGAGCCTTTGTTTGAAGTGATTTATTAGAACGTATATATTGCGCTCGGTACGAAATGGTACGTCAACATCACAGGCTCACGTCCTGTGCGAAACAGTGCAGTCTGTCGCGTTTCTGATCGTCTGAGCAGTCGGTAACGTGGCTAATCTTATCTGTGCTGTGGCTTTAACGTTACCCACTCTTTCACCCATCAAATCGGCACATAGTATTATCATAATACTAGTACGTATGTACCAATACATAGCAAGCATAATGGGGACAAAGTTATTACAGCTCGAAATCTGAATTTATATCTGATATGTATGAGATGTATATCTGATCAAACATACGTATTTATTATGTATTCAAGCTCAAATGAATAGCGCTTGGTTACCATGGTTGGTTAGTGTCTAAGATCAAATCTCCACACTTGCTGCGACCCGATACACTCGCACGTATCGAGTATATGGTAGCGTTGAATATTCATGTTTCGACACAGCTTACAGCTATTCTCGGCATGATACATTATATTTGTAACGAAAAAACGCTCTCCCGCGAAGTAATCGGTTATTATCACCATCAATGATTCGCTTATCAATTCACGGTTTAGCATACGCGGGTCGCGTATTTGTTGTAGCAAGTAATTTGAATGGTTGGACATAGGCAGTTTATAAAACGTAACCAGCTGTTTACCGCAAAACGACTTCGAAGATGAAATGCCAAGTATTACCAAGCCTGGGAGGGTAGGGAGAAATCTGGGTTTAGTGGGTTTGTGAGGCCCACACTATTCACGCAGGCTTCTGGTAACGCATGTGCACCCTGCATTCCTAAAACCTTCCGGAACAGAAACAAATTGCGAGCTTCTAGTGTACGAGCATGTGTTCATAACTGGGCTGTACTGTTATCAACCTAGTAAATAATCATGACTGTAAAGTATTTAGTGAACATTTCACCACTATTTGCGGTTGCTAGAAGATGTAGTTGTTTTATCAAATATTGTCTTTACGCCATGCATATATACATAGGGATAGACATTTGGTATATATATATATATATATATATATATTCATAAACTTACATGTATTCACAGTTTGTAGATACCATGTCTTCAAGCGTTTAGTCGCACGTAGAAATCGGCATAAAAACTGAACTAAGTCATGCTTGTTTGAGTACGTTGTGTTCGGTCAGCGGTGCTCTTCTTGCCCATCATGCCCGTTATCTCCCTGTCTGTTCTATCGATTGTTCCTCTGTCTGGAGGTGAGCAGAACCCAGCTCTCTCTCTCTCTCTCTCTCGAAGCTAACTTCGCCGTGAGCAAACGTGAGATCGAAGAACAGGCGATTCGCAAGCGGGCGTTTATTCGGCGTTTGCCGCCACTTCGTTGTTCGGTCACGGCTTTCAGCCGATTAACTGAATCCAACGCAAGCTGCCATAGCGTCGAGAACTGCTGTTAGGCCAGCAGCTTTTCCAACAGAGCCGGAGGAACCGGTCGCGGTCGAGAGTTCGACAAAACAACGACGACGACAATCGAGTCGAAACGCGAGACGGAGCGCAGTCGTCCGGGGCCTAAAAAGAGCAGCGCGGAGCGCAGAGCAGAGCGAAGTCGCGAATGCAGAAAAACGCGCTTGCAGCCGCCAAAAATGGCCGCCAGTGTAACCCCGCGACCCCGACGCTGAACTCCGTCGGCGCGGCACGGAGCCAGGCGCAGCGCAGTCACGGAGAGTTTTCCGCCCTTTCTCGCGTTGCCTACCTTGGCTTGGTGGAATGTGTTTTTTCTCTTCGGAGCTTCGGCCTTCGGCTCCGAGCCCAAAGTCATCATGTGCGTTGTCGCCAGACACGATCTGCTCGGAACATCCCACTGCTGTGAGTCCACTTTCCTGCCTGGCGCCACCCGTGTTTCAGTTGGTGGTGGTGGCGGTGGTGCTGCTGCCGCTGCTACATCGTCTCTGTTTTGTCTAGATGGATCTATTATTTACACCCGGACTCTACTACTTCGGGTTCGTCGTCGTCGTCGTCGTCGTCGCGCCGCCCTCGTTGGTGTCTCTTGTCTCCATTGTTCTCTCATCGTTCTGCACATGTGCCCTGCACGCCGCTTCAAACAGGCCTGTTGTTGGACGGGATGTTTTTGCTCGAGTGCATGCGTGAGTTAGTTAGTTTGGTTGTTGCTGTTGTTGTTGTTGTTGTTGCTGTTGTTGTGTTGTCGTTGTTGTTGTTGCTGATGTTGTTGTTGTTGGTGGCGGTGATGGTGGCCAAAGAAGGCAGGCGGATGGCGGCGGCACTGCTGATGATAGTATCCGAGTCTTTGCACACACGCGGGACACGTGACCCACACTCATGCACTCGCAGTTGATGAACTTGACTGAACTTAACCGACGGACGAACGGACAAACGGACAGACGAATGAACGCATGGACTGACCGGCTGACGGCGACAACGGCAAGAACGCCAAGGTCAACAACACGCACTTCCATCAGCACTATTCCCCCTTCCCTTTCCTCCCCTTGTTACTAACCCACTACCACCACCTCGCGTACCACCGCCTTGACCACGGGCAGAATAGCCACAGGCAGTGGCGATCGCAAGGTGAGCTCATGAAAGCAAGTCGGCGTCTGCGTGCCGAGGTGGGGGGGGGTTATCCAATATTGATTGGTTTCCACGTGTTCTACAACGTAGTACCCGCAACGACAACAATATCAACAACAACTACTACAACGACAACAGCAACAACAACTACCACAACGACAACAGCAACAATAATAACAAGAGCAGCAGCAGCAGCAGCAACAACAACAAGAGATAGAGTGAGAACGAGTGTACTATACTCATAAGGAGGTACATAGCGATCGATCGGGAAATAGAGTACGAGTGGGGGGGGGGGTGGAGGGGGAATCATTGGCGTACTGCTGGGGAAGGGCCGAGTCGTCGAGCTTACGACTCGGTTAGCAGTGAGGCCGTGTAGATAGAACTAGGGAGAATCGTGGAGGTCGGCAATCGTTTGTTGTTTTGGCTGTTGTTACATCGTTTTCGCTTTTTAGGATACCTCCTGATGCCTGAGTGTGTGTACGTGCACACTCGAATCGTATAGTAAGTAGTGCGCGTGCGTGCCTGCGCGCGCCAGTGTACATTCCTTTTCGGTGTACATACAACCGTCATTCTATCTGTCTGATGTGTTCACTGGCGAACACTGTATGCATCGCTTTCACGTGGCGGTGTGGCTATCGCAGTCACGTTCTGCAGTCTAAGAGAATTACAACAGAAACGACAGCAACGACAGCAACATTAGCAACAACAGCAACAACAACATCAATAACAGAAACAACAGCAACAACAGAAACAACAGCAACAAGAACAACAACAGCAACAACAACCACACAACAACAACAACAACAGCAACAACAACAAACTGTTTCACTGTTGCATCTTTTTTCCACATTTTGTTCACTATATACTATGTATGCGCATTACTAGTAGTTACATTCAAATCGCGAGGGACCATTCTAAAAGAAGTGGTAACAGGCTTGTTCGTAACGAGCATGGCTCATAAGCAGCAACGAAACAACTGACATTTTGGGCTAGCAGGAAACATCTAAAAGCAAAAAAACACATCACGCAGCAAATATTAGTGTGTTGTTCTCAAAGTAACTTCAAATTGCACGAATTGTATTTCCGCTAGTGTATATTTTTTTTGTGAGCACAGCAATTTATCAAAGCGGCATCTTTACAATATGCTCGTGGATCCCGGGGACGTCGCATCGCAGACCGCGGCCACCCCAATTGGGGTGGTCATAGGCAGCCTGGGTATTTCGAAAATGACTACATCTTTTTCGTAAGGTGATGGCTGGCGAGACATACACGTGGCACAGACGTGACATCTTAGACTGGCGTGTACCACGTTCTGGAAACCTAAAAGTGATTCGTCGACCAACAAACTGCAGACTCATTCTGCAACTTCAACGACTCGCAGTTTTTTGTAGAGAAGCCACAAAAAAATAGCACATGATTCTCTATTTTCTTAAACATCTGTCTGATATTAGCGTTCGGCAATCGAGTGGTGACTACCTTAAATAATACTAAATGACAGATACATAATTTGAAAAAAATGGACAACTGCATTTCAATTGCGTGTTAGAACACGACGCTCGTACAAAGAACGCTTAAGTTTTTCTGAATTGGGTTGTGTTTACTATACTCATAGGTACATCATATGTGATTGGGAGTTACGCCAAAGCCTATTCTGTCGGAGGTGAAGAAAGTATTTGCTTCGTGTCATCCATGCTTTTGGTTCTGATTGCAATTTCAATTTTAGCAGTTACGACTACTACAATGAAAATAATGAATACGTTAGAAAATATAAGGAAGAAGAGAAATTAGAGTCGTTAGAGTTTTAAATCATAAATAATATTGATCCTCGATCGAGCATGATGCGTTGAGGCATGTTTTAATATGCCACATACGGTAAGTGTGCGGGCCGATAGCCAGATTTACGGCGAAAGCGAGACCGATATTGTAGCGTGAAATCGGCACCGTCTCGTGTTCTCTTTAGTCAAACGCCGGGACCGCTGTATAAGATTGTTCACACGCATAACGTGCCTGCCAATGTGCGCGCCGTGGGCATAAGCCTGTATCCCGTATCTGTCAACTCCATCAAAGCCATTCTGGGAATAGAAAGTGAGGTCTCGTTTTGGTGCACGCTTCCATCAAGGTGTTGCTAAACCCATGGCCGCAGAGACGCTTCACGTTGTCTCGTCGACATTCAAATTCGGTCGTGGCGGTCTAATATATGTATATATATATATATATATATTATATATATATATATATATATATATATATATATATATATATATATTATTTTTTTTAATACCTGAAGAACGTAAATCGTTGCGTTGAACCAATAAAAGCCACGACAAAAGGCGCTGTTTGCGCCAATGTCCATGTGGAGCGAGCCGATATTAAGAAGCAGGTATGTAATTCCTTTGACTTAAAACTATCCATTGGCGTGAGCTTCCAATGTGGGAGTTTCTGAGAATCTGCCACAATGTGTGGACGAACACAATATTGGTTTTTCATCGGCCGATATCGGTTTTCACTTCATGAAGTACTCGATGACTGCTACCAGAATGCTCCCAGTATAACGCGATAATACTTAATTACTAAAACTCGAAAGCACAAATCTAAGTATTGTGTCGCTAATTATATATATATATATATATATTATATATATGTAGCGACACAATACTTAGAATTGTGTTTTCGAGTTTTAGTAAGCTGTATTATCGCGTTATACTGGGAGCATTATATACTCGTATATATATATATATATATATATATATATATATACAGGGTCATTCATATCGTTGTGCACGCATTTCGAGGTTTGATAGAACTCGGCAAGAAAATAAGTTTTCCCTATGGAGGGAAGACGTGGAAACGTCTTGTTTAGGAGAGAGAGTGAAGTTTATAAAAGTAGTTTTTCTGTCTTTTTGTTTCTACATAGTTGTGCGAAATCTCTGTTTGCGGGAGAACCAGTCAACGCATGAAGGAACCGATTACACCGGCATGTTCGGAGGAAAATTCTGCACAACGAAAGACACTTCACTAGCTTGCGTAGCAAAAAGCTAATACCCAGATTAAGGAAAGTCATGAAAAGTCGATATTTTACGTTAACGCCTTTTCATGAAAAATCGTAAAATTTTTCCATTGCGACCAAAAATGTACGTCCGAAAGACCACTCTCACGCAATAGGAAATTTAATGCCCATCATTTTCGTATCAAGGTGATGGTGCTGCGTTACGTAGTTGTCAAGTCACTAAGCTTTTTCGATAGCCATATCGAAAGCGAAGGCATGCATATTTCCATAGGGCGTATGAGAAAGTTAGGTACATATTTTGAGGTTTGGTAGAACTCAACAAGAGAATAAATGTTTCTAGTGGAAGGAGGGGGCGGAAACGTCTTGGCAATTTTTTACGGTTCTGAACGTGAAAACTTGCACGTAAAACATAACAACGATGACTGTCGAAAAAGCTTAGTGACTTGACAACTACGTAACGCAGCACCATCACCTTGATACGAAAATGATGGGCATTAAATTTCCTATTGCGTAAGAGTGGTCTTTCGGACGTACATTTTTGGTCGCAATAGAAAAAGTTTACGTTTTTTCATGAAAATGCGTTAACGTAAAATATCGACTTTTCATGACTTTCCTTAATCTGGGCATTAGCTTTTTGCTACGCAAGCTAGTGAAGTGTCTTCCGTTGTGCAGAATTTTCCTCCGAACACGCCGGTGTAATCAGTTCCTCCATGCGTTGACTAGTTCTCCCGCAAACAGAGATTTCGCACAACTATGTAGGAAAAAAAGACAGAAAAACTACTTTTATAAACTTCACTCTCTCTCCTAAACAAGACGTTTCCACGTCTTCCCTCCATAGGGAAAATTTATTTTCTTGCCGAGTTCTATCAAACCTCGAAATGCGTGCACAACGATATGAATGACCCTGTATATATATACGTGTGTGTGTTTTTAACACATATGATTACAAATTGTTCATCTATTTGTGTTGTAATACAGTTCGCTGGGATCCGGTGTATGCGATCTGGTATCGTCCACTTGGTAAACTAATCAGTTTAACCGTCCACTCTACTGAAGTGTGTTAAGTGAACAGACTAACGGAATGCCAAATGTAGTTATAGATAACAACTCGCATACGGGATTGTAATGCTGTGAGCACGTGTGTGCGTGCGAACATATAATGAGTAGGCGCGCAGACATAGCATATGAGCATGGTATTGGCCAGTTGCCATATATATACATATATATATATATATATATATATATATATATATCAAATTTCAAACGTGGTTTATTAAATGGAACTGCATTTTGCAATGCATACGTTTTCTCGGTAAATAAAAACGGTTACAAAATAAATCAAACACCGAGACAAAAGTCACACTCGATAATATATATATATATATATATATATATATATATATATGTAAACCATTAAATTTTGTTTTCTTGTTTTCCCTACCGAACGTGTATTATATAGCTCACTAGTTTGGGCGACTTTGCCTAAGCAAAAAACAGACATGAATAAGAAGAATCCTGTTTATATTCAAGAACTATGTCACAAATAATCTCAAACAAAAACAGATTAAGCTGTGTTTACTAACGAACTAAACAAGAAGCTACGTGACGTACACAGGTGTCGAACGCATTCTATGGTGTTTATTCCGTCGACTTTAGCTTTGAGTAATACTTGACAAAAATATGCTGTCATCTTTACCGAGCAAAATGACTTAGCAGTAAAAACTTTTGCCTTGCATTCGGGAGGCCTGGATTCGAGACCCAGACCGGCCACTCCTAAACTGGTTCTCATGGTTCCCAATCTAAACAAGGTGAATGCCGGAGTGGATTAAAAATCGACCATAATCGAAAAAAAGAGGAAGTACAGATGTCTCAATAAAAAGAGATGGTGCATTACCATCCAACCCCCCATAAAAAAATAAAGGGTCAACTTTTGTAGCATTATTCAGATGATGCTGTGGTTGCGCAATAAATGTAATTGTTTTTACAGCTGCTTCTGCCGCTGCTGCTGCTGCTGTTGCAATTTTGGTCGTATTTGCCGTCGTGACAACCTGCGACAGCGCACAGCAATCTATTGTTATCGCGATGCGCGTGCAGTTGCACCAATGTTCACGTGAACGTAGCCGCGCATATGCCCAATGGGTTCTTGGTCGTCGTTTTGTCGTGCGTGTCCAAGCGACCCTTGGAGCGTCTACCAAAGTCACCAAGCATACGGAAAACCGCCTCGAGGTTGAAACGCTGGAACACTAGTACAGTTTACATAGGCAAGCAGAACAGGCTGCTTTCGAGGGATCGATATCTTCCGTTTCGTTTTTTCGATGAACCTACCAACTCTGGTTTGTTTGCGCGCGCTGCTACAGTTATATGACGGCACTAAGTACACAACTGCAGCTAGATGTACCAAATGAAATGCTCTGAACTAAAGACTGGTTGAAGCCTTGACTGCGGTGCAACTCAAAGTCGTATCGGCCGATTAACGAAGCCGTTCAGAATGCACATATATGTACACGTCTATATATATGCCAGAATAAGTATACATATGCAGGCTTATCATTTGCCATACAATGCAATATCTTATATATATATATATATATATATATATATATATATCAAGCTCAATGAAGAGTTATTGAACTTAAAAAAATTTGCCCGTCCGAAGAAGACGGTCTCATAAAAAAAAAATATATATATATATATGTATATATAAGTACTACGGTCTGGCATTTTATGGCTAATGATAAGCCTGTATATGTATATTTATTCTTACTAACATATTTTTCTATTCTTCTCTCTTTCTATTCTGTTTCTTTAGAACTTTATCTAAACAGTAATCATGATGTTTTAACTGTGTTGACATGACTGGTGTTGCTAATCAGTTGAGTGGTGAAAAGAAGCTTTTAGTCAATAAAAATCTTAATAAACGACTATTAGCGCAACATTCGAACAACTGAAGGAGCAATTGGGCGCCACCCGCACTAAAGCATCCAGCCAGCAGAGAGAGAGGGCCTCTTTCGGATCGTCCTGTGCGAAGCAGAGAAACAATTTTCGATAGAGAGACTTTGTTTATGAGCAAGCCGTTTAAAGATGGGCTACTCGGGGTGTGTCGGGTCGAAGTACTAGATCAAGATCTGGCCATATTTATGCCTGGTTCAATACTATAGAAGAAGCGAATAGGCAGCGCAGCTGTCGACTCGCCTTGATACTTCGGTGGTGACTAAATGCAATGATCTGGTTGCTTACTCATCATAGACGGACTTGATAAATTAGGTTTCACTGGTCAAAAGTATCCTGCCTGCTTTTAAGAAAGTTGGAATCGTCTCGGCGACTCGGGAGTACAATACGAGCAGAAAACGAACTACAGGGGCAATACAGTACTACAGGTTCCTGCTGAGAGAATGGTGCGGCAGTTACTTACGGTTCCACTGGTCGATGTATTCCTAGCTTTTAGGGCGCATGGGGTTATTATAAACGCGGACGTTACAGGCTCCTGCTACAGATCCTAATGTTAGGTTGGTGCTAACTGACGTAATGAGACTACGTGTAAAATATGTAGGCAAGCTGAACAATTGGCTGTCAACTCTCAACAACCCTCTCTCTTAGGAAAAACATTTGTAAACTGCAGGGGTCTCCACATATCGATGTCCTCGATGTCCTCTCCTCTCCGGGTGTGTGAGCCAAAGGAACAAAAGCGCTGATGGAGTGCCGTCTTTTGCTGCAGGCCGGCTGTAAAAATCCTCAAGTTACAAATATTGAGGTGGCAGAGGCACATTCGAGCAGCTACTGTAAAGTAATAGATAGTTGTGTGTGAACTTCTAGAGCTTTGACGAGTAATTTATCTGAGGGACTGGGTCACTTATGGACGCACTCAATCTTGACATGCCCTGCGGAAAACTACTAGTGTACTACGGATCGGATCGCCCTAGATTTGGTATCAAAATGATTGTCATAAAATGCGCATGTTTTAACTATGAAATTATACCATTACTAGATATGTTCGTAAGGTTATGATTTTTATGTATTTGGCGTAAAAGCTAATAATAAAACTCAATTGTTTAGAGTTTTCTTTTAAACGACTTCCTAAAGTGATTTTTTATTGCAGTAAGACGACAACGATGCCGTTCTCGCAAATACGACGGTGTGCTTAGTCCTGTATCGGGCAACAGTAGTTATGTCACAGATTTTAGTTATTTCACTCTCACTATGAAACAAGACTTCTTGAAGTCAACGTTTTATTGGAGAACATGTTTTTTTTTAATTAGTTTTACAAAGCCCTATGTCGATCTTTGCAAGTTTATATATATATATATATATATATATATAGTGCCATTTCGGTTGGTTACAATTTCTAAACCCATTATTACTGCACATATTTCACCGTATATATATATATATATATATATATATGGCTTTAACCATGTCGCTAAAAAAATGATTAATTTTGTCTTGCGTTCCGCTGCTCAGCGTCTCCCCCTCGTAGAAGGGGGCTGCGCCATATTATTTTCGGATACATTTATTTGAGACAACCATGTTTAGGCGAGCGACACTTTCGAGTGAAGGTTGACAATAACCTTAGTGAGTCGTTTTTTTGCTCCGGAGCGCTGTCAAATACCTCGCTTACGCCAATTACAGCTAGCAATTAGGTAAGGATATAAGATGGTGGTGCACCTTCGAGATTGACATGCTACTTTCCTTCAGTCAAATGTGCGGTACCTAAAGGTTGGTCAATGTTGGTTTGAAAACTGGACTTATGTGATCGTGACCTTGTCCAAACTCAGCACATACTTACGCTAAGATGGCATAATCGCAGGTTTTAACATAGTGTTCTTGAAACAGAAGTTGCTTTTCCGTATTTAAAAGACAGGATAATTCAGAAACGTCAGACAGCCTAACGGCAGGATAGGATAAATCAGAAATGACCTAACGCCTTGAAGACGCGCTACTTTTTCTCGGCAAGATGATTAAAATGCAGAATGGCTTGACGGCAGAACAGCAAAAGTGCTTCCTTTTCCTTTACTGACGGCGGGACGGTATGGTGGCGATCTTATGCAACGCTGGCGTCATGAGTGGTGGGTTCGGTGTCGCAACGACGCATCATGGGTAGATGGGTAGAAATGACTTGTTTTTGTGCAACCCAGTAACTTTAAATGAAAAACACACCCTTAACCTGTTTTAGATGGTTATGGTGATAAGACACCGTACTTTGCGCCACAATACGTTTACGTGCCTAATCGTCATGTTAATGAGCAAAATATGTGCTCTTTCGACTCGTCTAATATTCTTGTTTTGCCGTATGTTCTCCTGCATATTGTATCAACGATGTTATTATTTACATATATAAAATAGTGTGCATGTATATATATATATATATATATAGATATATAATATATATAGATAGGATAAACCAAGTAAATAAAAAACATACGTAGAATCGCCGGCTTACATTTTCAAAAAGCTCATGCCGACCACAGCGGCGGCGATAGACGTTCTTCGGAAATAGAAAAATAAGTTTTATATGGATTGGTTTCGAATTGCGTTTGCAGCAGGTCGCGCAACTCTAATATACCAGACTCTTCAGAGGCATGTAGCAGAACGAGTAGCGTGCTGTAATTAAACATTTTTGAAGGCTTAACTGCAATGGAAATGAATGCCAGATTAGGTGCAATCCTACGACGAACTAATGTACGGGCGTACAGTACCATTACCAAATGGATTGCCTCATTAAAAAGACGTAGTACAGGCACCGAGGGTGCACCACGTTCTGGACAGCCAAAAACAGCTTTAGTCGAGACTAACGGTGCTAGAAGTCTACAGATTTGTGATGACTATCGTCCGATTGAAGCTGCCGCGAAAGCGGAAGAGATAGACATTAGCTATGGTGCAGCACATCAAATATTGCATCAGAATTTATGCATGCAAAAACTTAAGAAATGCGGTTACCGCACGAGCTAACAATTTAGAAAAAAAAACTGATACGCTTTTCAATTTAGCAGGACAATTTGGAATTTTTGCGACAAAGTCCGCGGGATTTTTTGGGACGATTCGTAATCGTCGACAAAACGTGAATTCACTAATTCCGTCCAGAACAGGAAATTACTATCAGGGAGTGGACCGGACGCGGCAAACATCTTCCCACTGCAGAAAAGGACTGTGTTGTTGACCACGACAATGCAGCCGCCTATGCGTCGCTTATTTTCATGACTAAATTTTACGAGCTAAAGTTCCAAGTTGTCGAGCACCACCACCCCCCCCTACCACCCAGATTATCCGAGCATGGCCACAGTGCGACGATTATTTATTTAGAAACCTTTAGAAGTATCTCGCCGGAAAAGATATTAGAGCAACAATATGTAATATGCATCTTAGACGAGTATTTGGAGTCTAACGACTCAGAATATTTTGCTCGTGGTATTAAGACTATTGAGGATCGTTTCTATATGTGGTCAGCTTCGAAGGGGAGGCATACTGAACTATAAAATGTACGTGGTTTTGTCCGTATATATATATATATATATATATATATATATATACTTTTTTAAGTATATATTTTTCTAATTTATCATCTTTAATCTAATGGACAAATCTTTAGAAAAGTCGCATCGAAACAGCCGGACATGTTGAGATTCATAGGGTTCTCTCAACAATTCTTGTGGCAATATGGCCTCTAAAAAGTCGGTGGTACGGTTTATCATCTATTCTCGGTTAACATCGCTCAACGAAAATTTTATCAACAACAAGGATCGAGCCGACGACGCCCAGGTGGATAGGAATTACGTCAACCCCCCTAGACCAGGCCGCCACTTAGATATCATATAGATCGTTATTTACGAAGGAAGCGCCGTCAAGTACATCAAGTCAATGAGCGTAAAGACAGCGTTGTAAAGCACGTTTTATGAACAATAACTTATGCGTCTAAGCTGCGTATTGCATTCCTAAGTTTATGAGCCAAAATGGACATATTGCAGCCGGATAATTGTAGAAAGACATATTGCAGTCGGATAAATAATCGATCTGTTTCACAAAGCACATAATACAGCTCCTTTGCATAGGTGCGTTGAATTAGACATCATCATAATTTAATGGCGATGAATGTTTTACGAAGTATACTCTGTCCGGCATGCTCCATGCATAGTCAGATAGTCAGCTAGAGACACATTTTTGGTGAGACCGGAACAGAGACAAAAATGTACGACGAATTAGTGGATAATGAAAATCGCATAAGGATTCGTATTTAATGACAAGTCACCAGCTGCTATCGGACATGCATAAAAAGGCGAAACGAACCAACGCCAAATCTAAATCACGAAAAAATAAGCTTTTAAAGTATGCCTATCAATATAACTAAAAACCACATGTCGTATAATAGTATAAAACTACATGTTCGATTGTATTTGTTGCAAAGCAGCATCTCAATTAAACTAGCTAGAGCACTACTGATACGGATTTAGGATAGTAAGACACCCTAACAATGATAAAAATAGAAAAAAAAATACGGTGATACTGATAATAATATTAACAATGTGTGTATTCGATTGCAAATATTTAACTCTCATTCCTTGCAATACATTATCTGATGGCCGACAAGTAGCCACTGTTACCTGTATGCATAAAAACTTAGTTATATGCAGATGTACAGTATAAAGTAATTCATACTGTAAAGTTTCTAGTGTAGGGAAAAAATCGCAACGTAGGAGAATCTCTCCCATTTTCTAACACCGACCGGAAGATCATATTTTTAGGAGATTATCTTCTAGCTGATGCTGTTGTTGTGATTTGTGGCTAATTCGCTATTTCTAACAAACGGCTATGCACTTGTGAACCGGAACAACACATACACACGTAACAAATTGCTATATATGTATATATATATATATATATATATATATATATATATATATATATATATATTTACATATATATATATATGTTTGGCATGACAGCACACAATGATTGCGGGGACCTGTGCTCAGGACAGCGCGACAAGACAGGATTGTTAAAGGCGGCCGAACCGAACAATCATAATGCAACTTCGTTTCGTATTGTTTTCATACATTAGGCACATGCTTCGTTTGGTGGTTGACGTGACGTCTTGCCGACACACCTGGCGATGTCTGTTTTCGGACAGCCGTTGGCTGCCGAAGGCCAGTTGGTTTCCGGTGGCCGGTTGGTGACAGTTGCAACCAACTGCCATAACGGCACATCATTGCGGTGGTTCCGACGTAATACATTTTGTATCACACACGTGTGTAGTCGCTCGGCGGAAGCCTACCTTGTTATTAGATTTTGCTGCGTGTATCTGTCAGGTCTGATTTCAATGAGCTGATTTCTGCTTCTCCCGGCAATCGACGCAAAAACAAACACGCAGCACTCGGTAGTGATTCCCCTAGTACTAGAAGAAAAATAAAGCAGACTTACCTCGTAATGGAAACGTATGTGCAGAAGTATTTTATTTAGCAGCAGCAGGAGCAGCAATAGTGTCGTTCGTTATAGCTGTGCGTGGCTGGTTGTGACTTTAGCTAGAGGTACCAGAGGTGTAGAAGATGCTGGAACGGTGTGCGTAGCATTTGCAGAGAACCGCGCTAGAGTAAGGCGGCTGGTTGTGCAGCTGCTGGATAGTAGTCGGGTCAATCGCTAAGCGAACCGCCGCTTGCGTAGAAACAGGAATGGTTGTAAATCGGGAATTCGCAGCAAAACGACGCCGACATCGAGAACGATGACCTTTGCGGCTGCTGCCACTGTCGCTACCACGGTTTGAACCGTGGTAGCGGCAGAAGCAGCTTTCAGTACGCCGGAACCCCGGTTTTCGTGCCCTCACCTTGGTCTTCGTGCGGTTGTGTGGCGACCTTTGGCCTACGGGGCCTCCGGGACCTCCGGGACAGACCGAAGGCATTTCAGGAGGGTTTCGACGAAGGGCTTCGACCTCGGCCGTAGCCGATCGGCCTGGACCACGGCCAATGTATGAATAAGCGAGCAGCATCCGTCCTTGAGAATGCTTCCCACTGGCTGTTGCCTTCATGGGCGTGCGTTGACAATGTCACGTATACGGAGACGACCACCACCATTACCGCCGCGGCCGCCGCCGCCATCACCACTACCACAGCACCGCAATACCGCGCTGAATAAAACGTTCTGTGCGACGGCCCGCTTTGGCGTTGCGACCTCGAGGTCATTGGGCGAAAATAGAAGGCGCACACGAAGGATGCGCCTCTTTTCGCGGGTAATTTGTTCGAGTAAAAACGGCAACGCAACCGGCGGCAATGGGCGGCCAGACGCCCCCCTGCTCATTATCTGCCTGCCATCTTCGCTTTAGGGCGGGCGACTCAATTGTCGCCTCTGCCTTTAGAAGAGACAAGACAAGCTGGAATTGATTGCGGCTTTCTAACTTGCTAACTAACTAACTAACAACTAACTGACACGGTCGGCCGCAGATACACACAGACACACACATACAAACAGTGATGATTTTATTCTTAACTTATTAACAATCTGTTTGCACGACAAATCGCTATGTGGGTATACACAAGCCTAGCATACCACATTCATGTTTTGTTGTTAACAGCTTTTATGACAAAATGATCTCATAAAATAACCCATTAAACGACACACACATTTTTTAATGTGATGAGAAATATATATATAGAAAATATTGTGATGATTATTAATCATTTACAATACGTTTGCACACTCGGCAGTGCTCGCCTTAATAAAAATGGTGGTAAAAAGGTGTCACGTGAAGTTAAGAATCAGTTGTCCGTGTCCTTGCTTGATGGTAGCCCCCGCTCTTATGGATCCGGTGCGAGCGATATATCCTCAAGGTTCCTTGCAAAGTTAAAACGGTGAGATCCATAAGATTCCTCTTCGTGACGCCGAGCCCCAAGAGCGTCCTCGCAGATTCGGAGTCCCATACACCACTCATAGAGATAGTGATGGATCCGAATCTGCGAGGTATATACATGTATATATATATATATTAATCTCGCGCAAAGTTTAATCTTGTCCGACGGATCTTGGAAAAGGTAAACTGCTCTACAGTAGAACGCGGCTTGATATATTGGCTCAGAGCAATACAGAGATAATGAATGCTCGTTTAGGCTCTTAGACTTGCAGCAGTGGTAGCTTGGGCCCAAAAAAGGCTCTCACATGTTAAACATGAGACACCGACAAAAGTTGAGGTAATGACGAACGCTTTTACGTCGAGGCCAGTTACATAGACCGAAAGGTTTTAGCCGCAGGTTTGAAAACCCTCAGACTCGATCGTTGTACGTATCCGTTGTACACCCGAATAGGGAAACCGCCAATCTGGTCTACATGTGTAGACAACATTGTCGATAAATATAGAAGAGGAAAATGTATACCTAATAAAGAAGAAAATATATACCTTTATTGACGCTTTTACCTAGTACGCTCATCGAATGTGCATTTGAGAGCTATGAAAACTAGCTAGAACACTTCGCGCACAGCAGTCGCTTACACGAATCTAGTCTGTAAGGTCTCGGCATGCGCGCTTTCACTTCGCGTTCTGAACGCGAGGTGCCACCGAAACGAATGGAAGGCAAAGACAAATGGAGTTAATTTTATGCTAATTTTCGTCTTCAGCCGCAACACGTCCTGTTGAAGACGGCGTGGACATTCTCTTAGTCGTCGTCGTCGTCGTTGTTGTTGTTGTTGTTGCTGCTGCTGCGGTCGTAATCATAATGAGGTATCGTCTGCGTCGTTGTGATCGTATTAAACACCACCTCGGCCATCACAACCACCGCTGAGCATGATTACAACATTGGAGCACCGCCTGCCTCTGCGTCTGCGTCTACGGTGGTTAGTCATTAAGCGAACGCAGACAGGCATTTCTTTTATCAGCGTCCAACCTTGTCGCAGACTCCCGTCACCGTTGACGTACGCCAGCGTCACCAGCTGCTACGGTGGTTAGCGCTTAGCTAGCAGACTAACCGGTACACTCCCGGCAAACTGCACCTGCTTAGTATGCATTGAAATAATTGACTGATCAACGAACTGATGAGCAGTGCACAGTAGTAGTTGTAATAGTAACAGTAAGGTCTCAACTCGGCACTATACACTACCCAAGGCATAGACCTAGGTCGTCCCAATACACCGACCGAGACGGCCGTAGCCTATTTACACTCATCTCACAGCGCCAAGTGTGGAAGTGGCATTTTGCCTCGAAATGCTATACTGTGAGAGAGACAATAGTTGTCTCAACTAAGCTCGACCGTTTCTGCTTCCGTTCTACTCGCCAGGTCCCGGGTACTGTCCAATTACGTTTTTCCTCTACCCCCTTTCTCTCTTTCTTTTTTTTGTTCTTCCTTCCGCCCTCTTCTCCGCCCGGAGAGATCGACGGAACAATGACCCAGATAGGAGGGAAGGGAGGGGGCACAGTGCAGGCCATACTGTACCATCCTATGCCAGGCACATGTCATGCGCCCACAAATGCTCGGTTGCGCCCTCAGATATTACGTCGTTATTTAGTCTGACGCCTCCGGGTGGCCGCGGCTGGCAGTCAACGGGGCTAGTGCACTCGTCATGGTTGTCACCTATCGAGACGTCGCCGGTTTGGTCCCCGTTGTTGATCGAATTTTCTTTGAGCGGTGCTCATTGAGAATTTAATACTATACTACTGAGAGTGACCGGCCATGGTGCCATAAGGACTGTTGGGGAAACCTTAGCTAACTCAGTATGTCCGCCTTGAAGATAAGCCTTAAGGCCACTCCAAACTCATAGGTGGTAGAATATGGTCTAGAATTAAAAACAACCTTTTTAAGAAGTTTTATTTTTTTAACTTAAATTATAGGCTGATGCCTCAAGGCTTCAATGCTGCAGATTATTCTTGCTTTTCTAAGGCTAGTTTTAAAATTCCGTTAGCTTGGTATGCTTTGAAAATATACCGGAGCATCTTGGCTTTATTATTTTTACTATTATTATTATAGGCACCCCATAAGCTGGGTGAGTTGCGAGAAACCGGGCCAAAGGTCGCTACCGTTGAGCGGCACAGCAAGCAGAAGCGCTGAACGTTTTTTAATGATATCCAGCAAAATGCGACATGAACCGTTGCTGTCACCGCAGCACCTCTCCAACTGTTAATGAAGTTACTGCTTTTGAGGTTTTGTTAATGCATGGTGATCACAGCCGCTTAGGGCTGGGAAATGGTGCGCTGAACATTGGCGGACGTGCTTAGGGGGGATACAGCTTACCAGCCGCTGCTCTAACCCTCCTTGAAGATTGTATTTTTGCCAACATCTAGGATGCTTTTTGCCTATGCGCTCGACTGTCATGCAATATATATATATATATATATATATATACAGCGTAACCACACGTCGCTATATATATGCTTACATCGTATATGCGTGTGACGTGTTGCTGTACGTATTTCTCGCGGCGCATTGTATTACTTTATTATAACTTTATATTTACTTACTGTAGTCTTTCAATTATACTCCCATGCTTCCAACTCTAGCTGGTGGTCAGGCTTGGAGGTATCGGGATTATAAAGCAATAACTTTGAGACCTGAAGAGCGATTACCTTTAGACCGGTTAAGGGTCCTTGGGGCGTCACAAATATGTTCTGTGTCCAAGCGGATAGAACCACCAATAAGAAGCAATCCAACCAAGCTATCCTGGATACTGGGTGAAATCAATACTCTCTGATCTCTAAAGCGGTACAGCCTCATACATAGCTTGATTACGTACCCACTCATCCCGCGGTCCCACGGGCCACGGTGACTGCTTTCAGCAATACCTATAGCGCGCGACAAAACGGACCTTCCCTTATGCCGTATGTGCAACTCAGGAGAGGCTGACGATGTAAGGCAAACGCTGCGCATTTCTCAACGCTGAGTATTTCTCAACGCTGAGTAAGAGCTACTGTATCAGAGCTTACGACTGAGAAGTGCCCTGACAAGCCAAGCCCTTGTAGGGGCGCTCCTCAAAGATCTTTAATCCTAGTTTATCTAGATAGAAGATTGGCAGAATTTGTATTTGAGGCAAAAATAACTGCCGCCGCATAAAACAGTGGAGTCTCAATGGCAGGGTAACGTAGCCAGGTGAGTAAGTCTCAAGTAGACAGCACTGCGGCCACCTCCGACAAGGGGGGAAACATAAAATTGGATTTTAGTGGATTGGTGAATTCCACACTACCGTGGTATGCATTATGCACTCTACCAGTTAATCTGTGCTGAAAAAATGTATATATGTTTATTTTATATATAGGCAGTCATGCCTTTAGGTCATGTCTATTGCTAATTCACCCAATGGAATCTGATTTAGCGTATCTGAAGCAAATAACTTGACGTAAAGCGACATGCTATTTAGGCGTCACATGCCAGTATAAACAACATGCGACAATACGTATAAAGCGTATCTCAACTCAAGAGCAAACGCGTATACATACAAGAGCACCAGCGCTTTGTGAAGGCCACAACCATCAGCAATTTATGTGTGAAGGTGAACTGACTGCTGATATTTGCAAAGACAGGCAGGCCGAAACATACTCTAGAAAAAACTTGTGTATTACAACACAAAATTATATTTGCAACTGGCGATTTGATATATATATATATATATATATATATATATATATACAGATTGCTTCACACAAGATGGCACTTGCTTCCAGGTATGTCCAGATTCGTTTGCTCCTGCATCTCGCAGGGCCCTGCCTACAAAACGCCGAGCTTTTACACATTTGTTTGTAATTTTAGTTTATTTATGTTTATTTAGTTGTAATAATAACGGCAAACTGAACTACTTTAATATTCTTGTATGCGAACTGACTAGAGTTTATGCGAGACTTGGCAGTAAATACGACAGTGGTATTTATTGAACAGTTGCCCCTATGGATAGGTATCAAGTAAATTTCCCAAGTAGAAAAAGCAGGCGTGTTCTGCTTCTTCCCTTTGAGCTATCAAGACACCAGACAGAGACTCATAAAAGCATATTTGGTCAAAATTCGAATCCTGCGTCACCCACAGCTATCAGCCAACAACTTTTATTGATACATTTTAGGCGTTGACGAGACATACATTGCCGTATATATTTACGGCTAGAGCTAAGTATATGAATATATCTCTTTGAGAGAGTTAGTCCATACGTTACAGGCCGCTTACTGCTGTAGTACACTGCCGCGCATTATAGGAAATAGTCAATAAATAAATTGTTTTATGCTATTTACGAATGTACCTCAAACGCTCAAACAACCAGCAGTCACGAGGCTAGAACAAGCACAAGCTCAAAGGTAAAAAGTGGCATTTCTCCTTACAGCAAAAATAAATCTGTTAGGCGGCAAAAACTGTGTTAGAATTCTCGACTAGAGGATTGTACTGCGTGGATTACAAACTTGTTGTTGGTAAATCATCATCAGACATTACAGTTTCGTTCTGACGCGCTCGGAAGCCCGATATAAAATTAACGTGAAAACCCTCTGCAATGCTCGTGCAAAATCTAGTATGTGCCCTCTCCAGGTTAAGCGCCGTAGTGAGACTCCGGAGCTGCATAATCCAGCTCAGAGGGAAACATGATTCAGCGTGGAAGTAACCGTTTTCCATTCTATGTCCGGTCATCTACGCAAATGTTAATGTCCTTTTCTTTCTACGGATAAATTCGTACTCACAGCGATTACAATCTACCACATCGTTAGCATTAATGACTCAGCGCAGTGGTCACTTATTCAACCGCTTCTCACCGTCTCTTGAACAAAGCATACAGTAAACCGTCGACGCTCTTGATGATCTCCCCCCAAATCCTCGTCAGAATCTGCTGCCGAACTTTGCCTGGCTTTGCTCGGGCAAAAAGCTGCTGCCTTTCGTTCCTAACGGAAGAGTTTCCGGTAATTCAGCGTCTGAGTTCATTGGGTGGAAAACGCCTGTTTAGTGGATCCACTGTACAAGTTCTGTGCCTCTGTACTGATAAGACGCATGGCGTTGACTGACTCAAACGCGTGAAATACACTTGCAACGCCTATCGAGTGCACTGTGTGTCATTAACTACGAGAGGAAAGGCAAAACGTCGAGTTTACGCTCGGCTCAATCTAATGTAGTTATGCACTTCTAGGCAACTAAACAGAGCGTGTGGCGCAGAAACAGTATTTGCCACACTAGCTTACATTAGTAAAGCATATAAAGAGTATGTGTTTTTATATGATCTATAGAACACACACACACCCATATATATATATATATATATATATACACCCATATATATATATATATATATATATAATATATATATATATATATATATATATACACGTTATACGTGCTAATGACAATTGGTAAGTGCCGTTTTCGTTTAGACTTGTCGGAAGGCAACAGCAACACAGCCAAAGAAATATTGAGTTTGGCTGACTAGAATTCTGAACGAGAAGTTGTCTAAAGGCCGACACAGACGGCGCGGGATTTTTTTTAAACAGCATCCTAAAAATTAAAGAAAAAGGCACAGGGAGACCTAAGGTTTGACCCCTAGGTAGATGCGCAATAGTAAGCTGGCAAGTCTTTTTACAATAATGCCGAGTTAAACCACTGTTTCCCTTGTTCATCATACTCATCCTGTTAAATCTACCTTTACAGGTAAATCGTCAACAAGGTCAACCGCCTAAGCTTAGGAGTTCTCACGGGACAACGGTATGTAGTGTAAGGTCTACCGGTAATGTATGTTCAAAGCGATAGGTCTGGTTTGATGCCACGTTTAGTAGAACTCAAAATAATGTTATTGGGGTGGTACTTAAATTAAGTTGTTTTTACGAATTTAATTGAGTAAATTGTGCCGTTTTCCGCTGGCTAAGACATTGTTTCACGTGTACATAAAGTCAGAGGGCAGTTTAAATTTGCCAATCAAAGTTGCCTTTGCTGAGCAGATTTCGTTGAGTGGTTCAAGCTCATTCGACGTTCAGCTATTCAGCCGCTGAGCGACGTGGAGCCGTTTCGAGCGTGAAGAGGTTACTTGACGCAATCGCGAGATAGGGCAGGACTAATCCTGGTAAAAAGTAACAAGGCCAACTCAGTCCCGCCAGAGCATCTCAAGCTGACTGGAGTAACATTCAGTTAAATTGACATCGTAATGTCGAACTGTTATTGAACGGTGAAATACCACCTTAGCGCGGTTTTGTAAACGACGCGGGCATGATGCAAAGCAACAAATTAGAGTCGTGAGCGAGGTAACATTTTCTGTATGTATAACGACATTCTAGCCCTATTCAGGTCTGTTACGGTGCTTCCCAGCCGGAATATGCGTTCAACCGGCGAATACCTTTCTAAAAAGTGCCCCGAACGGCAGCGACATTTGCACGTTGTATGTTTCGAAAAACGAGGCCTTACTTGAGAAGCGATGACGATCTGCTAGCCCCGGATAACAGCTATCAGAAGTTGCCAATCTTGAGGATTACCTAATTAGTCCGCACGCAGCGCAGCGCCTTAGATTTTGAACGCAAATGGGCAGAACGTATGCGGAGACCCGATCAATGAGTATTTCCTCAGCTTATTAGACTCTCCAAGGTAGACTGCGTAGCCAGCCTCGGATGCGTCGGCGGCCACAGAAGGGGGCTAGAAAGTTGATGTACGTATACGTGTAAGCCATGTAGTCTACTAACATGTAGTAGGCCATGTTCGCAAATGTAATGTATTATCCTCGATATGTACGTGAAGACATGTATACGTAATTAGTACGTATCTGTCAATATCGAGCTGCAGAGCTGTATTTGTTGTAGGAGAAATGTTGAATTGGTGAGTTGTCACGCACGACTATCAGAAAGAAGGTGGAGGACGTGAAGCGAAGTCATACACGCGATTTAAATTAACGTGAGTCTTTGTTAACGATCGTATACGGTGGTCGCAGATCGATGTCTCGGTGTGTAATAACAGGTCGCTAAAGCCTCAGCAGATTCGAAAAACATCTAAAATGAAGGCCGAGATGTAGACTGGCCTAACTCTTTGAGAGGTCGGGAGGGAGAGAGAGCGACCGTGGAAAGCGAAGCCGACGTGAGGGGAAGAGTCTGGGTTGGAGTGCAAGGGTGAGGGCGAGGGTGAGCAAAAATAAGACCACGGGACCCCGGTCGGTCGCCCGCAAGCCGCCGGTCCTTGCGGCACTTCATTGAAGTGTCGTCCTGAGTTACCATCGCGCACGCCGCGGGGCCGCTCACCAGACACGGACCAGAGGCTCGGTAACAGCCACTTTAGCAGAGAAGAAGGTGAAATCGCACTTTCTGTGTCCAAAAGCGACCGTTTCCAGAGCGCCATCCCATTAAGGCGGGAGCTAAAGGTTTCGCGGCGCTGTGGCCATTGTCGTTAATCTTAGTTATGCGATGTCAATTTAGCTGAGACGAGGACGTTGACATGAAGTCTTGTGTGAAGTCGGATTTTTTGCGCTGACGACTACCCTACCCTCGACTGTTGACTGCATGCGCCTCAGTTAATCGTCTTGTGCGGTATACATCGCGCACATCTTTGTTAATGTGTACCTCACGAAAATCAGTTGCTGATAAGCAAACACATTGTCGACCGATAGTGTAGAAGTGCATTGTACGGATTGCTGTGTTGGACACCGACAACAACAACACCGACACCAACAACAACAACAACAACAACAGCGACAATATCAACCACATTGTGAGAACAGAACTAAAACAAAATTTGCAACGGTGAACTTTTGTCGATACGCCTAACGCCCACGTGCACGGATTACGACCGTAAAAGGACGACGAGAAGAGAACATATTGCTTTAGAGATACTCTGGATAATCACGACAAACCGGTGTTGTACGTCACCTTCTTAGATCCGTAAACGTTGTGTCTGCTACCTTTTGGTTCCGCACCTTACAAAGGTACGTGTTCTAACTGCATACGGATATGATGTTGGTCCCTGCAAACAGATAGGCGTCCTAAACTACTTGTGTCCTATTCCTTTTGATTTTGTTAAGGGTTTCAACGATTTGAAAAAGGGAACAAGACCTCCAATCGATTAAGTTAAATGTGTATATTTCTTTATACCGAGTCATCGTGATCTGTCTTACAGCCTAACCCGTACGTTGCTCACAAACTTTGCAAGTTATCGAGATTTAATCCTATACGATTGCTTGGTGAGCGCTTGTACACGACAACTTGTGGACTGCAGCGTCAATCAATTTCTAACCCTATTCAATGGAATTGATTCTGTTTTGCGTGTAATGCGTCAGCATAGCATAGAACGTCGCGAAGTTTAACTGTTTAAATTAATGATAATACGTAACGATTGCTGCCCATCTCTCTTCTGGCATGTACAATCTTGTTGGCGGTACATGTTTACTCGTAACTGAGCTAGGCGCCAACCTCTAAAGGTCCGCTGTCCTCCTTCCGTACCAATTCGTCGATTGTCTTCGACACCACAACGACTATTATTCTCGTTATTAACATATATTGCGCTATTCGTTAGAACGTAGTGGGATTATGGTGTACATTGTGTTAGCTAGCGCCATATGCATTAAGATACACTGTCGCCGTCGGAAGACATCGTTAGCTTCAATGATTCTTCTCTCACACTTGATGGTTGCAAGGTCTTTGGGCACTAATATGATGAGGCGTCTAGGCAAATGAGGCGTCCACTTATCGAAATGCATACCCTTCATTTGCATTTGAGCGGAGAGGCGATCGTCAGTCACCGTATGATAAGGACAATGATCGCTAGTCTGACCAAATGGATTACAATGGTCTTGTCCAGGGTGTGTCAGAAGAGTTTCTTGTTTTTCTTTGCCGCCTCATATGTTCTCTTCTCGAGCTTAGCCATGTCAAGCCTATGAGCATCCAGATCTTATGAGTCACACGAAACGTGACCGCCAAAGGTCACTTACTCACGCAAATCGTATGGAATTGAGCCCCTTATAATCCGTATAGTTTGCTTCCTTCCGATAAACTGTTCGCCAAGCCGAACAGCGGAATTTGATAGAACAATACAGCTACACCACAAAGCAGTGGTCGGAATTATAAGGTAAAACGGCGTAAGTTTAAACGGAACTGCCTAATATATATTTGGGTGTATGTAGGAATATAGAAACATCTAATATGTTAAGTCGGTGTGCTGGAAGTGGCTTGCTACTCGAGTGGCACGCTTGATCTGCGTCGGCATGCCAAGCGTTGCTGGGAGCATTTACAATACGCAGCTCTGGAGGGTGCTCCTTTGATAAAAACCGATCCTTTGTTAGGAAGCGTTAAACGAGGGTATTAACTCTTGGTTCTAGAAGTAAAAGCTGTGTTTGATTAAAGCCAGCAAACGAGTCAAAACAGAGAAAAAATCAGGTCTGGACACAATTTCAGGTAAAACTGTTAAACTCTGCGTAAAAACATGTCCTGATGTAGTGCCAAAATTGCCCACACGACACGTCCACATATAAAACCAATGCTGGAGAAGAAACAGAAGATCTCTCTCATTGAAAAAGTATTGCTTTAGTACTTCTCAGTCTTTTTAAAGGAGCCACTTCTGCCACACGAATTTTAGAGAGTATAGATAACTGGAATGAAACGTGCTGCGATGTGAGGTATGAAACACGGATGCTCTGTAAGAAGCGTGTATTTGAAAATAATAAGCTGAAATTGTGTGGTTCGAAGCGTTAGGTTTATATGAGGGACTCTTCTGGCCATAGCAAAAAAATTAACCTGGCGAAAACAAATGTTTGACAGTGCGAATGTCGGCTTCTTTTTGTATAATGGTAACGCCCGGTAAAGGAAGTAGCAACATGAACAGTACAACGAACTGCTGTAAACTTGTTCCACTGACCAAGCAAGACTATGTCCGTGCGTTTAGCCGACTTAGCACCACAGCACTACGATCTGCCATAGCAGTTTTGTATTAAAAACAAATATATATATATATATATATATATATACACCTTACTTAAACGCTATGACAATGTGTTGTCTTGCCCACTCCGCCTGCGTCGCCGATGCTAGGTCGGCAACATAAAACTACTTTGAAATGATCTCTAACGCGGCACTGTCTCGTTGAATGTCTATCGGAAGCTGTTGAAAAAGAACGAATTTGCTTCAATTTCGCCGGTAGCACCAGTAGTTAGTTGGATAGTTACCGCACATCTGGACCTACAAGTAACGCGTCGAACACAGAACAGCCAATATCGTCCAAAAGCCCCGCTGTACTGGCTCACTGCAGTTACAGGTGTGCGGCCATCCTATTGCGGTTCCCGGATTTTGAGGCCCACAGATACACCCTATTTGCGTGGGTCTTTTAATAACGTGCTGGCCGCTGTAGAAGATAAGGCAGCAAGCCAAATGCTTGCTTTTGGCTTGCAGCAAAGGAGGAGCCTCCTACTTTACCTCCTCCTACTTAGAGTCATTAACTGCTTGCTGGATGAGTGCCTGAAGGGGTGCCGTATATGCTTTTGTAGACGACGCTAGATTATTTAACGTCTGATCTTGCTGTACACGCTATCATATAATAAAGTAAATTCATATAAGCAAATATTTATAAAAACGCATAAACAGAAGAGAGGCTCCTACAGATTGTCCTTAGCGCGAGAACATGAAGTAGTCGGGGTATCTGAAACTCTGCGTACACTTAAGACGGAAATCACGTCGTCTATAAACTCGCGGGACGCGTGTCGTGCGCTGGCCTTCTTAGATTTTGAAGTTAGATTTACCTTTGATCTGGTCATGTCCGGTCACGAGTAGGTTGCAACCTGGATATGGATGAACAGGCGGTAAGGTGGGATGGGGACTTTTTTTTAACTTAATGGGGGGTTGAATGAAAATGCACCATCTCTTTTTATTGAGACATCTGTGCTTCCCGTTTTTTCGATCATAGTCGTTGTTAAGTCTACTCCGGCATTCACCTTGTTTAAATTGAGAACCATAAAAACCAATTTAGGAGTGACCGGTCTGGGTCTCGAACCCAGGCCGTCCGAATGCAAGACAAGGGCTTTTGCCACTAAGCCATCTTGCTCGGTAAACTCAGACCAACTAAGACCAGGAACGTGTTGAACGTGCGTACATTTGTGTCGTCTTCGTGGGACTCTAACATGCGGCGCTCGCTGACGATTCCCAGACGAACGACGACCTGCGGTGGTGGGATGTCTGTCTGGCTTCCCGCTCATGACAGCGTCCCAACTGCCAGCTTCAGTCATTTGTCATTGCCCATACAGGTTCGTCGTGGTTTAATGACTACGTTTAGTTTCAGCCGTTTCTGGCGAAGTCGTTCGGCGGCGTCGTCGGTAGCAGCAGTCTCACAGAAACAACTTGTTTAGAGATCTGAGTGATGACTCGACATCCCAACCCAATGACCTTCGACGGACGTACAACAGATCCCTGCGAACAAGAACGAGACAAGAAAACGTGTGTATTTGTGTTACGATGTGAATGTGTGTGACCTTCCTGAACTTCTCTTCCGCCCGGATCCTGCTGGGTTAACTACTTGACCACATTATAGTTGCTACTATATATATATATATATATATATATATATATATATATATATATATATATATATATACATACAGTTTTTGGGGAGATCAACACTAAAATTGAAAAATTGCTTCTAATGACATGCAGTGGCCACACTGAGGTAAGCGAGATCTGCGGGGCGATTAACACAAATACCAGGTGTATTGGATGTGCACCTCCACAAAAGGTGATAGATGTTGGAGCTGTGGGATTGTCTAGCACTTGAAGTTTAAGTTGTTCTAATGCGTCCACAAGTTTTATTCCTCTTGCTTTTCTCTCAAATCTACAATTATAGTCGCCGCACTTGATTGTTGTTTTTTCGCTTAGAGCTTGCTTACCATGAGAAAGCTTTTCTACGATATCCGGAACTTTGGCTTCTAACCTAAAATATGCACACATTAGCCTTATATAGGACTTCGACACAATACGTACATAAATGCGAGCTCGTGTAGAACTGGCACATTGTCAATTGCCTATGTCGTCGTCTTGTCCTAATTATCATTTGGACGAGAAATCCATCACATCAGTCATGTTTTTGCAGAATATTTATTTTTAAAGCCACTTTTGAATGGAGGAAACAACGCATCCTCTAACCATAGTGACGCGGAAGAATTTTACAGCTATATTATTGGTATGTAATAAAGTGTGGTATTTCAGCTATTACAACCTCATCCTTAACAGGCGTTACTATTTTTAGAGGTTTAATTATTTTGTCCCTTGTCGTCTCGGTCGCTGGCTATCCTAAACACCATTCGCGCTCCTCCGGTAGATCTCGGTGGGACACTAAACACTTGAAGCTTTGTTCATCCGCTACGGCCTTGCTACTGTACTTGATACTCGAGCAGTTGTATTTGTCTTTATATAATGCTGGATCACAGAGCACTTATACGGAATATAGAGCAGGACTAGCGCCATTATTCGTACTGTGCTTCACTTTTGTTGAATCGCTGCCGTAGTAAGCCAAAATAAACAAAAACATTGACTGCCTCTATGGGATCTCCATGGATGATTTGCATATAGCCTGATCCGTTTTGCTAAATAATACGTGACCAAAGTACTTCAATACCAGAGCGCTTGGAAATCGAAACCTTGGACTGCTAAAACATTCATCAGACTATTGATAATATAGTGATACCTAAAACAGACGTAGTGTGAACTCTGTCACCACCAGCACTGTCTAACTATTTGTCTCGAAATGTAGGTCTCTTGCCCATGCCTTCTGCCTTAGCTTAATAGCCATAATGAGGTGAATGTACTACCAAATGAAGAATGAGTAATATAAATGAGCAGAGAGTACTACCAAATTCGAAGATATGCAAAGTATCACCGAGCCGCCCGGTGACGTGGGGAGGAATCCAGGTTTACTGGGTTTGTGAGCCTCACAGTAGTCACGCAGGCTGCTACTGACGCATGTGCATCATGCATGTCCGAAACCTTCCAGAAAAAAATATGAATCCTGCAAGAGACTCGTTCGCGTCTCGTGCTGCCCTTTGTAGTGGTGGATGTAACCTGTCGGTGTTGATGCCGGTTAAAGGCTGCCAAAAGGGCTGGTAAGTAATATTCTGGGAGGGAGTAATACGCGGTGAATCGCGAAGTGACTAGCTTCGATTATGTGTGGCCAGGAGTAATGCTGCGGACTTCTTCTGGACCGTGATAGCCGAAAGGGAGACGGCTCCGCTGGTCTGGCGCATTCCCCCTTATGCGATAATTACTTGGCGGTGGAAGTGTAGGTTGTCTCTCTCTCTCTCTCTTCTCTCTATATATATATATATATATATATATAAATATATATATACCATGACGCGAGCATATCTGCAACTATTTGGATCAGAGTAGCCAGTCATCTTTGCTCGGTCCGTCGACAAAAATGCACACATTTATACATTTGTGCAACTAGTGTGTAAATAATATACACTACCTCTTAGTTTAGAACCACCGCAGTTCCTTATACCTTCGTATATTAGCCACAAGGGACTCGAACGTTATTATGGGAGTGTGACTAGTAGAATATCGATTATAATAATGGTGCTTATGGCACCGGTAGTGGAGTTGGGCATGCTGCCTGCATAAAGGATTGCCAACATATTTTTTGTTCATTTAGCTCATGTATATTTTATTACGCCCGATACTTCACCCTTATCGGTGTTCGTTTTCTCCATGCGGTCTCTACGTCTATTTATTATCCATTTTATTTTCCTCATTCGCAATTGCTTCATTGGAAATCATCGCTCATAGAGATTCGTAACGGGCGCACAGCAATTTCCCGATAAAACATCCTCACCTCCCAAAAACATGAGACGTGTACATCATCGTCAGTACATTGCCAAAAAGGCCCGCTTGCTTGAACAGTAACACAGGTCGAACCTCTATTATAATAGTAAACTAATTTAGGTACACATTACTAGTGAGCACTTGACCAAAGCTATAAAATACTTCATTACGTGGGAACGACGTTCACAGAGCTTATTGACAAAACAGTGCAAACGGCTCTTATCTTTTCTCGCGGCAATGCCCGAAGGCTCTCTATGTTCTCAGCAATGAGGCTCTTTAAGGTATAGCATGTTGTAAAGGAACCAGTTCACGCAGGCGAATTTCAACCAGCTTGCAAGGTGTTCTTTATTACTTATTAAACAATGGCTTTGTCAATCGATGCAAGCAAGGGCCTGCTTTGTGTGTCTCATGTCAGGTTGTCCACCTGTTACGGAAACCATCCGACTATGGCTGAAGATGCCACGGAACGTACGAATTGTACACCTGCCGGTTCTGCTTATAGCAAAGGTGTTGAATTGAATGTATTGTTTGTTAACCAACATTCGGTTTATGCACATATGTGTTACAGCTCTCCTAAATAACTTTTATCAGCGATATTGCTTTTGTACACTGTTGGAGATGATACAGATCACATGATTTTCCGCATAGGTTGCATTCACACTCGGTTGATATCTCTTGCCACCCGTATACATATCTTCATATGAAATTCATGTATTGCAAACGAATGATCTGTTTCTACAGCATGGGCTCTTCCAGTAGTTTGTAGTCATCGCTCTAGTCTCGTAAAAACGCCAATCAACATCTGCAAATTTATACTCCCATACGGCAAGATGATTCTCAAAGGCCTCCGTTCTCGGTAAAACATAAGCACGGTTAAGCAGAGGTATGCAAGCACTATTAAGTGTAATGCACAGCGCTGGAGCATAAATCGTTGCAGTACTCCATTTGCCGGAAGGATGAAGGATATAGACGTATCTTACTAAATGTATGCTTATTTATCTGAGTGAAACAAATATATTTGAGTTAGTGAGAACTTGAATCACGAAATAGAAGTGTCATAGAATGTAGCTCTATATGGGAACATTTCAGTGTTCATTCGCGGTCTGGTAAGCCAAGGCCCTCTCCCCGGCTACTAGCAAAAAATCGGTGGTTTAGCTGTATTCTTTTGTTTGATGTTGAGCAGGTTGGTTATTGTAACGGCCGTAAGGTCATTGAAGCGCCGCAGTTTTTGTCAGCAAGGTCAATATTAAAGAAACTCAGGCGAGTGGCCTCATGCTGAAGGCCGATATAACATCCTCTAAAGAGACTGCGCTCTGAACAGTTTACTCAGTCACTTCTGTTGTACGGGAGCTACGTCCTAGAATAGGGGTTCTCCGGGGGGGAAGACCGCTACTTCATCTGCGTTGAGTTACTTGCACCGGAAATTTGTGCTCAATCTCAGAGATTTTTTTATCGGAGCTCCGTATGAACAGTTTGCATTTCGAGGGGTGACCGCTAATGTTTCCGAAATCGATCATCTTCTGTGAGTTGCTCACGATTCCGCAGGCATCGCCTACTGGACTCCATTCTTCCAAGTTTATATGTTAAGAGGACTTTTGAGCCACTTGATCAGATCGTTAACAGGGATCTCTCTGTTGTATGTCTCCTTCGAATGGTATGACTATGTGACGTGTGTAACACGACAAGGTAAACGTCAGTGTGAGAACTCACTTAATAAAGCATGTTTGGGCTAAAGTCCTTGATTATTCTTGGTAAATGGTCTTTTATTATTGACTAAGCATTTGAAAAATCTATCTTGAGCAAAAACGTAGGAAAAGCCCTGGAGACTAGAAAAAGCGAGTTGTATGAAGTGCTGTATCCACCTTAGCTATGATTGAGAACTCCACTTCGGTGTGTGAGCTGTCCTGTTGCTGTCGTTCTGCTGCGTAGTCTTGATGAGCATGCCATTGGCCTAAGTGAGCCTCATTTCTTCTTCGGAGCTATCAATTTGGTTCTAAAAATTGGTTGTTAAAGTTTTGATAGTAGGTAAAATCAAAATCATCACATTATACCAAGAACCTTAGCTATAGATGTTGCCAACTTTTTTTTGCAGTAAAGATACCTTCCCTGCTTGTGAATCCGGGTGAGTCCGTTGTTGGTGGTTTAGGCCACACTGTCCCTGCAGGTTTCGCTTGTAGCACTTTGTCGGTATATTCCCCAGTGGAAAACGTGACATTAGCAGCAGTGGCCGTCCCCTCCAAACAATTTGGCCAGAATTCTTCTTGCAACATCGAGGTCAGGGTGACTTCGCTCGTTTTTGTTATGAAATTGACAAATGCTTATGTAAATATTGCGGCGAGTAGCAATATCGGACGTTACCACATATTCACTTGCTCGTTTATCGAAACACCGTCATTACAAGCACGTGTCAACGATATTCTTAGCCTACAAAATGATAGGTAGACTTTTGTACTACACTGCCAATTCATGGTGAATAAACCTAGAATAGTATATATATATGCACAACAGAAACAGCTCTTGCGCTTTCGGCATTGTGCCACATACGGCACAGCAAATATGAGGTACCTTGCCGTCTTTATATGCGGGGGACAAAATCATCCATGATCTCTGCCATCCTGCATCACATATGCATTGAGAAGGAGGGCTTACTGATATGTTTGAATTGACAATGTTAGAACAGAATATTGAACTTTCGTTTTGTTCTGGTATCGACGAGAATCGTTTGTCAAAGAAAACTCCAAGATTCTCTAGTTCAGCCTCGTTCTACTAAAACTAGCGAATGCAATTAGAATATGGACTTAATCAAATTATCGGGGCAAAAAATAAGATAAAAGCGCTAGCAGCGACGCTGTTCTCTAGCGCTGCCGCTTCTAGTTACAAGCTTATTAGCTTCGCTGACAATACTCTCGAAAATAGTATATGTTACCAATTACCAAATAGCACCAACAACAACACCATCACCACCACTACCACTAACAACAACAACAACAATAGGGGCAACAACAACCTAGAAGATTTAATAAATGCTGGACAATGGGCGCAAGACGTGTCAATCCATCCTCGGCATAGGTAGGAGCCCGGCTACTATAGTATGTGTCACGCCTCTGGTATCGACCGGCGCTCGATCACGTTGACGGAACACCGAGCCACACGCGAGGCCGGAACTTCTCCTTACCGCCGTCTGTATGCTAAACAGGTAATTATTCGCTTGCGTCTGTACTGTAGTCTCTCTGAGCCATGATACCTAGGTGTATTGTCTCGCTTCGACAGCGGTGCTGAATGATGTTTCGAGCTCTAGAAAGCCAACGCGCTTCACCGGTAATGCAGTAGCGACAATGAGTTTCATCGACTGCGCGCAATGTACATACTCGACCAGAAACGACTGTCGTATCGTTGCGTTCGTTGCAAGGGCAGGTCGCACTGTCCTTTCCGACCTCAGCCTAATTCGCCTTATACGATTTGCTGTTACTGTGGGTTCGATCCATTTGCGTTGATATGCTTCTTTACCGCATGCGTGCGTTATGTTATTTTTAGACTCGATCGATATAAGACAGGCTACAGGCTATATTTTCAATCGACTCCACTTAAGCTTATAAGGCCACGAACCAATACACCTACCCAGCATCTCCGGGCATTAGGCTGCGGTTACGCAATTTGTGCGCAATGCGATGACGGCCTATCTATCGGCACTACTGACACAGTTTTACAGGATATAAGTTTACCGTCATAATCAAACAAGCGATCGAATAATCCTCGAGGTGTTTTTGATTTCACATGTTTTGGACTATGTCCGGCAGGAGAGCAGAAATAGGTGTCTATGTGTTCTGTCAGATGCTTTTACACAGTCGGTGGCCTGTATGTAGATGCTTCACGCCCTACTTTCAAAACCCTGTACTATATCACGTTTCGTCCTCTAAACAACGATATATTTAGACAGGACGACCATTACAAAAAAGTTTTCTTGCGCTATAAAGCCATTCATATTTCTAAATGTCCGTTTATCACTTGGTGATCAATGAACGGAATTTTATGATTTACCCAATGTATATATGTATATATTTTTTAGTTTTTTTATTTAAGAAAAAAATAGAAAATATGCTAGAAGACACAGCGGAAATTAGAAGTTCTTTGTTTAAATACAGTAAGGTGGCTGGCAGGCGTTAAGTCTATATATATAAGACTGACTGTCTAACTACGCTCGCGTTTTCAGAGTGTTAGAGATGCATCCAATTTTGCCATTTGATTATTTGGTCTGTGAATTATAGTTGTATTAGTTGACCTTTCTCCCGCCGTGTTTTTTTTTTTTGGTATACTACTTGAGTTGTTATAATGGGTGGCTGTTAACAGTTCAGGTTGTGTCGATAGTTGGTGAGACTTGTTTACTCGTTTTATTACACCACTATATATATATATATATATTATATATATATATATGTTTCTCTGACACCTCTTCGCCTCATTTTCTCTGTCTTAGCCCTGCTCTACGATATACTAGTCGGGTTGTGCGTGTGTGCTCGAATGAGGAACTCCTCTCAAGTGAAGTTCCTCGACGATGTACCTCTGCTGCCTAGCTTACAAAAACGGCCCATCATCCGTAGAGACAAAATAGTTGCTCGTCGGCAGCTCATTATCAGCAGCGTCCATTAGTCAGATGAGCTCGATTGGTTGAGCACGGGCGGCGTGTCTATCTATGAGCGAAGGAATGCCGTGCTTCCGGACGGCCTCCTGGCAAATTGTAACGAACACCTTACGTAGGCTGTAACCAGCAGTACCACGTTGTTGGGAGTGTGCGTCTCGCTATGGTCGGTGCTGTGGTCGCCGACATGAGACGGCCAGACCGCCCCTGCTCTACTATACCATTTAGCTAGCTTCGTTCGTGCGTTAGCCTTGGTCGGTGTAGGCTCGCGTGTGCTTCACGGGTCCGACTATCCCCCAATTTCGGCAGTAATCTACTTGCGGCCGCAGGGTGAATTAGACACGCTACGTACGGCAACTATTAGCAGTACGACACCTTGTATCTCGGGGGGAGGGGGGGGGTACATTCCGAAATGTTCCAATAAGCTGGTGGCAATAGACTTCTGGTAGTACTGGTATATAGAGATAGCCAGGTGATGATTCTCCGCTAAACATCCGACAGTAAATGAATACCGCTTGAGCTGCTTTGTCCGTCCTTTACGTGATAATGGCTAATGGTAAATAAAACGGAGAAGAAGAAAAAGATGCTGCAAACGATGATGCGGAAAAAACAATGAACACGAGTTTCTTTGCCATTTGTTGGCGCTGAAGTTCGGCGCCAACGCTAGGCAAGATCAGAGACAAACGCCATTGTGTAGGCACCAGGCTGGCCGTTATGTCGTGCTAAAGCAGAACCTTTATCATCAGTCACGTAGGCGGTTCTAAAGCAGTGGCGGCATGCGCGAACGGCTTTCATTTCGGACGTAATAGCTTCCGTGCGTTAATAGTCTGCCTTGGCATGCTAATTTGATCACTGCCAAACAAGAGAGATGAGAAACATGCAAGACCACAATACCACAACGCATCGTAATATCGACAACCGAACAATGCACCGATGCATCGCGTTGTGCATGCACAGCAACCGAGGTCGATGTTTATGTGTCGTTGTTGTAGAAATGCATCGATGTAGGTAGGTGCTTTCCTCATCGGCATATCGTGCGTAGTCGCGAACTGCACAAATAGACCACGCATCAACTCTAGAGCTACTGCGGCTTTACGACAGAAAGCTTTCTAAAGGCGTTCTGATAAATCTGAAGCCAACTTGGATTGATTAAGTTTAGCTCAACAACCTTCATATGTGTCTTACCATTTACATGCTCCAAGGACAGAGATTTGCATTTGCATTCGAATGTGGTACGAATGTTACAAACAACGGTTGTGCAAACATAGGTAGCTAACCTGCTTCATGTACATATACATACATCGGATCCTTTTCTCCCACCGACGACGGCTGTCGGAGTGGTCACAACAACCGTAGCAATAATAACAACGGAAACGCAACAACCGTGGCGAAATTAACATGTGGCGAAATGATTTCGTTTTTGACAAAGCGTAACTTGATGGAGCTAAACTGAGTACACTATGCAGTATTGTACCGTATCGGCAAAACCACAACCGAGGCGGATTTGACGTGTCGCCGTGCGTCACCTGGTGGTTTCGTTTCATCTATGTGGCAGTGTGCTGCACAGCATACTGCTGGCCCGTGAGCAACTGAGTACCGCAACTGAAATGGCGTTTCGCATTCCTTTCTCCGTTCAGGTCTGTCTGCGTAAAAGTAGTCCCATAGTCCCAAGTTGTCGCTCGTCGTGACAATCGAGTGACAATCTCCCAACAACAAACAATCCGAACTTAATGTTCCATGTCACTTTGCCACGCGGTTGAGGTGGTTTTTGTTGTTATTTTAATAGGGAAAGATGTGCGTAGGGACACTTTTGTATATTTGCTCCCAACAAATCCTGAATAGACATGATCGGCCTTACGCATAGGCGGCCGTAACGTTTTCGTAAAGTGGCAAGTCGTTGTTAAGGCAAAAAAGGAAAAAAAATCGTAAATTAAAGGAGCGCACTCAATGCGGACACAGGGCAGAAACATCAGTCACCAGCGGACAACCGCCTGCGCTCGTCGTTTGTTCTATATAATTATAATAATTCTTAGAATATTGGACAAACGTAGTAAAGTTGTGAAATCTGCGTCTCGCATGTTCAATGTCTTTTTAAGAGCGTTAATGGGGCATGGCCCAGCAATGTATCTAAAATTGTATATTACACTTGTTGTACAAAATGGATATACTGCTCACACGTATGGGCACCTTTCTATTTAATAGGACATATTTATGTCGAACTGCTTTAGCGAGTTTAGGATACATTTGTCAAACGAGTCGCATGGCGTTGTAATGTAAGTCGTGAGAGCCTCGTACTCTCAAACGTGAGCAAGTAACAGATGCGAGTTGACATAAGACCTTTTTAGACAACTAATCCGAAACAATAACTTTAGTACCTTTTTCACAGTACATGCAAATCATCTTCGCAGTGGTGTATCAATTACTCAATCGGAAGTAGCTAATGTCGAAGTGGTGAATAATGCGTTCGCATGGAGAGTTTCGCGACGTGCCCATGTATGTAAGGAGACTAAAATGTGATTTTAACACCCTTTTTTTGATAAAAGAGACTTTGTGTTGTATCGTATAGTCTTTGCGCTATTATCCGTTACTTCTCTTTTGATTTGTATGGTTATTTTTCCATCACAATCTCTATTGTGACAATTACGCAAGACATCATCACGTGGCAAAAACCTATTGCAAAAAACGTAGCTACAAGGCGCATATCGTCCTGAAGCCGTAGCATGGGGGGTGCAGAAACTTGTTGGCACTTGTGGCGATCGTTTCTGCTGGCCAATATGGCCTGTAGTCCTCCGGTTGTTTTAGCCGTGCTGCACAAGAAGGGTTTGTTGACTCACTCGAATGGCATACAACCAAGGGTTTCAGCTTCGGTCAGCATTGGGTTTTGAACTGGTCGCTACAGCATTGGGTTCTACTGGTCGGGCTTTTAGCGGTAGCCCGATAATAGTAGTTCCATACTAAACTCAAGTAGCTAAGCGAAGCCTGTTCGGCATTAGGATAGACGCAAATGATGTTAAAGTATGACACTTAGTGTTTTACATGTTTCAGACTAGAGGACTAGCGTAAGTCTTTGCGCGTTAACAAGTATGTTTGTAGCAGCGGTGGTGTGTTGGGCTAACGCACCGTTTGAAATAGGCTATTGCCATAGCGACCATTAACATTGAACATGGTTAGTTTTAGTTCTATATTTAAGTATACGGTCAGATTGCTTTGTAAAGCATTGTTGTGGCAGCCCATTAGTTGTCTATAGTTCGACTCCCCAATTACAGTTTTAAAGTGTATTGTGGACGTTGACGTTGTGGTGTATATATAGTCTATATATATTTAGTTGCCCGCGTCGGGCTGATCGAGCCTGAGAAAGTGGCCTTGTTGATTCAAGATCCAACAGGCCAGCCTCGCATCGCCGCAATTTACTATTATGTTGCACGTCTTGGGATAACTTTTGGTAAAAAACAATCTCGCACGTTAGTGTAGCTTGTGGCAGCAACGTTGAAGATGTTTGCCAACACAACATGAGGCGGGCAGAGGATGGATGGGCCTGTTTCTCTTTGCTTCTCGAATGCGAATGGCCTAAAGTCGAGGGGGCGTTCGCTCGACCCGCCTGGTCGGGGTTTGTCGGTCTCGAAAAAGCGAGCCACGTGTCCCGCCTAAAACATACCGTGACTGACCTTGAAGCAGTCTAATGAGTCAGTCACGGTTTCCACCAGACAAGTCCTTACTCACCTCAAAGCGAATGAGATTCAGTCTATTGGGGCGTTTGGCGCTCCCTCTGCATACGCCAGCGGGCTCAACTGTGCCGTGGAGGTGTGATCGTTAAGATCTGAATGCCTGGCACAGCAATATTATTTACGTAGTTGCTGTATATATAATATATATATATATCCTTGTTTAATAGGAGCTCGCACTTTACACTGGGTTGGGCTGTGGTAGGTTGGATATTTGAACTTACAACCTGGGTATTCGCTGTGCCAGTGGGACCATTTAAACGGTCCGATCGAGCCACGTCTCTAAGAGTCATATAACGTTAAAGTCTCTGGCCATCTTCTTCTTTGTAGAGAATAGAGGTGCGCTACCAGGTCACGTTGCCAAGTGTGCGGCCTAGTATCTTCCCCGAGATGCAACAAAGGATGGAGAAGTGATACATCGAACGTTACCTTGCCATTTCGCCTGGAGGGCATTGTCATAAACAAGAACAATAATGCAATGTCTAAGTGAGAGACTTTGTCATTTCATATGACCTTTCAAATATTAGGTTGAGCGGTTCCACCAGAAAAAGCGTAGACGTCTCTTGTTAGTTATCGTTTTCCAAAAAGTCGACGAAACTATCCAGAAGCGTTACACTACGTTTGTACTCTGGGCTTCTAAAAGACATCTAGGATCGGCTAGCGGAAGACAAATATTTCTAGAGTAATAAGTTTACAAAACTCAAGATCCTGTGATTTATCTAATGTTTTACCTTTTACGTTCAATACCTAAAAAATTGCATTCAATACATAAAAAAACATCCATCTCGAAGGTTGTGGGGTTCTTGTTGGCTTTAAATTGGAAATTCTAACGTAATAACGTAAGGTAAAAATGAGATCATACCATCATGATCATGACGAACTTACTGGATACAACTACGCGCTTTCACGACGACGCGCTAGTCAGAATGCTCTTCTGAAAACGACGGTTTTCTCCAGCTTCTCCATCGAATAACTCCTTCTCTCAAAACTAAACATGCCGTCAAGCGGTGTTCGGCTAGCCACATCAGTGTACCAAACATTTTAAATTTCATTGTCACTCCTAACCACAATCTCCCCTCCTCCACCCCGTTGGAAAGCATGCCCATTTTAACGAAACATACAACCCCGTCAAGTCTGTCTAAACTGGGTTTCGACAACATGCATATATATATATATATATATAGTATATATATATATATATATATATATATATATATATATATATACATATATATATATATATATATATATACATATATATATATATATATATATATATATATATATATATATATATATATATAAGCTCAATGAGATTACGTTCAACGAACTTTTACGACATCGCCATTGTGACAGAATCGAACACATACCTTACTGCTTAGACCAACGTAGCAAGCAGGAGGGCAGACGAATCTGTGTATGTTTAGGACGTACCTACCCGACGCAACAGCAAAAAACTCTTCGTATCATTACTTTTCGTATTGTTAGTATAGAAACGGCTGACATGTCGCGCGTTGCAACATAGACATCACCGCCGCCAGTCCCACCGTACAAACACCGTATTTACAGTGATGACATTCCAATAACTGCAAAACGGCACCTCACCACGTCCGTTAGCTGGCGGAAATTATTTGATATCGGGATTGCCGGATCTGCCCGTTTCCGCCGAAGAAGCCACGTTGCTTCCGGCGTCACCGTCAAGGTGAGAACTATTCGCCAACCGACGAGCGTTGGAATGACCACTATAACTAGACAATATGACTGACTGACTCTCCTAAACTGCACTTCCTATTAGAGCTGCACAAAGAACAAATACAACAATACTGCCGCACAATACTGGGATGCTGCCGCTAGGCCGCATCGATCGTTTCCATCGGAGATCGTCGATAAATAATTTGTTTATTGCTCACCAGTACAGAAGCCCATACCTGCACGCAAATGCGTAGGTGTGATAAAAGGCGTTTAGAGATGATTACTACGTTACGGTGCAAGACTCGAAACAATCACTAATATGCTGCTTGTGTGACGAGAAGCCAGATAATCGCACAACAAGGCAGCAGCTTTGTCTACTCCCACCTTTTATCATCTGCTAAATAACGGCGTTTTCTTACATTACATTCTGCAACGAATGTACAGCCTGTCTGTTTGTTTAGCTATGACTGTAGTAGATTATTAGTCGTAATACCGATAGCAATAATGACTCGTCTAATCTAGCGGATAGCATGGCTGTAGTAGACTAGAAAGAGGCTACCTTCCAAACGCCCATTCATGAATCCACCCATTCGGGCGCACCCAATGCGGGACCCAATGTGGGGTTTTCATTTCTTCTTGTTCTGTTGCGGTTGTTCGAGGTTGCCATGTACTGCGCTTGTCGATCTATGTCGCCTTGGCGTGTGATCGCGATCGTGGTGGGTTTCATTGAGCCAGTCGTCGGTGCGGTGCTTTCAGTCGTAGTAACATCAATTCGATGGCGGCTGTAGGGGATGCACAGGGAATAACAGTGGGTTCTTGTTCCTCATCTTCCGTGTCATCGTCGATGTCGTAATCTTCCTATTTTTCTGTTTTCTTTTTCACCGGCCTTTGCCTGAGCTTCATCGACGCCCGGGTGGCTTTCGGGATAGCAGCATTTCGACGATGTTGCCTAGGCTGCTGTGCTGTGTCGGTAGGGGGTGGCCTACGGGTGGGCTGCGAGACCGCAGGACCGCGGCGCGTGGCGGACAAAGGACGCGCAGGACAATAACAACAATGCCTGTCTGCCGAAGAAAACAGCCACAGCAATAGCAGCAGCAGCAGACATATACATAGATATGTGCTGTATAAGCTGCGATAATAGCTAGCGATCACAATGATACGATTACGATCGTATCGTCTACTGCACGGCTGAATACTGCCGCAGAACTGCAACAGCATTCAGCCGTGCGACAGGACATTCGGGGCTCGATGGCGTGCGACCCGATAGGCGCATATTCTGTGCGATTTGTTCGATTACGACACGTCGCACACAAACTACACCAAAATAAACCTCGCGACAGATAGATCTTAGACAAACAGAGAAATAACAAGTATATATAATTAGCAGATTATATTTTTAATTAAAACTTTTCAAAAAAATGTTTTTGATGGCACATTATTGCCGTCTTCTTGCCGGCGGTTACACGCCGTGCCGTCGTCACCGTTTCTGCCTTGAAAGGCATGCACTGCCATGATATCCTCACTGCAGGTGTCTTGGCAGTCGAGCCCAGGTGGCGTGGTTCGCATTCGCGTGCGCCTCGCGGCCGGACGAGACACATACGGTGCAGCACGGGTTCGAGCCCCACCGTTGCACAGTTGTGTTTATGGGGCTGTCCGTCTCACGAAGCAATACGAAAGCAAACACCCGTGAACGTTAAATGTTGTCTGAGGGTCAGCTCGAAAAAGTAAAAGGTGTCTTGACAACACCATATTGAGCTCCGGCGTTTCCGTTGTTAACAATGACAACACCTAATTGAGCATCCGGTTGAGCACTGGTGAGTAAAAGACACAATAATGATTTGGCTATACTTAAAAATAATACCTACGCTTAATTTGATATGCTACGCCATTGTTTGCCCTTGACTACACTTGGCCACTGTTAACAAATCAGATATGCTGCATACAAATTGGATTTCACTATTGTTTTGCTGTAATTCATTCCCACACAGCGCATTAAGGACCGCATCACGTGCTGATCTGCGATTTGCACGCTTGCTTCTTTAGAATGGAAATGAGGAAAAAATGCACGGAGCCAATTGAAACTAATAAAGAGCGGACGACACTAGCCTCTAGAGTCTGACGTCTTTAAGAATACCTGTATCTGATGAGCCGTGTATGCTAAAGTTATGCCATTGTCTTGCTAGAGAGACCACCGTCGGGGATCTCACTGATTCAAAGACAAAAAACAGTTTTGACAGACACTTGGTCACAGGCCAATCAACGGACACCACATATGCTTCTTGCATTTTCGTCATCGTCAGAGCCTCAATCGTGGAGATGAAAGTGGCAACCATCACTTTTGCGATCAATCTCTGGCGTTTACTGCTCTAAGCAAGCTTTAGAGGGACAAACGTGTCTGTAGGATTCTCGAAACTCGGAAATAAAGGTGTGTACATCCTCTAACACCGACGATCCATAGATTAAGGAAATATCGTAAGTTAAATGCAAACCGTA